>JABMIG010000293.1:0-150000 GCA_013187285.1 Cyclotella cryptica
CTGCCACATAGAGAAACCACCAGAAGCAATGAACACCAAAATAACACTGTCACTAATAATTGTGACCTCTCCAACAAGGCACAACAGGTAATACTTCTAACCTAAATCAAAATATGGTGAAATCAAAATTAATTAGTAAATTCATTATAAAAATATTAAAAGAAACCTTCACAAAGCAGAGCTACAAAAATACATACCCAAAAAAATACCAAACCTCATAATTTGAAAAGAGTCCACTGTGTAACAATCAGCCTTCCCTAAAAAAGCAACCATCCAACAATCCAAACACAAAAATCACTCCTACAAACAGCCACCTCTCTAATTTCAACACAATCAATTTAGAAATCATATCATCCCACTGAATGTTTATTGTTCAAATAATGCATCAATCACTCACAACCACCAAAATGCCACAAAAGGTTGCACAACGCCAACACACAAAACCCAACTGACATCCACCTCTGTAATCACCCAACTTAAAAAAGACGGATCAGTAGGTACCAAAATCCACTTATTGACTAAATCTGTCATACAAAAAATAACAGAGCGTCAGTACTATAAATAGTACATTCATAATAAAAGAACCATGTCACGACAGCTACAAAAAAACATACCATGCGAGAATCACAAACCCAATAATTCAAAATGAGTCAACTGTACAACAACCAGCTTCCCCTAAACCCACTAACTGTGTATTGTTCAAATTGTGCATCCTACCACCAAAATCCCACAAAACGTTACACAACGCCAAAACACCACACCCAACTGACATCCAGCCATCCTATCACCCAACTCAATGAAAACAGAAAATCCCCACAATAACTGCTGAACATCTGACAGAATCTAACGACAAATCGAGAGATACCAAAATCTCCTTCTCAACTGACTATTGTATTAAAACAAATAAGAGAAAGTCAGAATTATAAATCAAAACCGAGACAGCACAAAATAAATATGAAAAAGCAATATAAAACTTACAAGCAAATGAGTGTCCAAAGATGCAGTCACCCACAAATACCAATTAAAGCAATCCCTTGGTGATTTCAGCAATCGCTTGATGTAACATACCTCTGTGTCTTCTACTTTAACTGGAACTGTCAAATACAAAAACAGAACGTCAGAACTGACATAACTACACCACAACAACAAAATCAAAGAAAGTCAACACCAAACCAGAAGCAACAAACAGCAGACCACCAACACCGACAGTACATACCTAGTTGTCTGTTTGCTCAACTGTAACGTGTGAAAAACAAAACAAAAAGAACAATGTCAGAATTAAAAAATCTACACTGCAGAGCAAAGTCAACACCAAGCCACACACCGTCACAACCCCACATCAGCACCGCTGCCAAATACTACAAACAAAGCAAGCAAGTACTCAAGAACCATACCAAACCAGATTTGAACACGACGACGACAAGATGCAACAAAAAAAGCACAAAGACGTCGTCGCCACGCTAAAACATGTTGCACGACGAAGCTATCACCGTAGCAATCCCACGTTAAAGCCACTACAAAACACTAGCAACAAAGTAAACAGCCAATCTAAAACGATACCACACCAGCGATGCACACAACGACAACACCATGCAACAAAATGGAGCACAAGGCGGCGACGCCGTGCTACAACTTGCTGCACGACGACGCCATCACACCACACAACCAAATATCCCAACCTCCCAGTGACGACACATCACTAGCTCGTCGATACCATAGCAAACCAAAGCCAACACAACCAAAAAAAGACAAAAGGGAACGAACCCAACAAAACCAAACACTCACCTAACTATTGTGCAATGAAAAGTGATCTACTGTTGCATCTTCCCTTGCAAAAACTATCCTCTAAACACTAAAATACTTTTAAAAACATCTAGAGATTTTCACCAGCAGCTCGCAGTGTTAAATTACCATGTAACTTTAAATAACTGCACAGGATTCCCGAACACACATGTCAAAAATCGAAGACATTTCACACAGGCAATTTGTTATATTGCCTGATTTATCAAAGCATTCCCGCTTCATTTATCACAAAATTGCATAACAATCAACAAGAACAAAATCGATCGTTTCACGGTACTCAACCTTCTTCTAATTCAAAACACATACGCAGTTCACCGAAAACCTTCTGCATCATAATGACCGGTACACTATAACGTCATAACATTCATTATCATGCAGCATCCAAAATCTGACGTCAGAACGAACGGAATCGAACATGTCGCGGTACTCAACCTTCTTCCACTATGTCACGTACATACTTCACCCAAAAACCTTCTCCGATCAAAATGACGGTACCTTATAATAACATAGGAACTTCAAAAGACTACAACATAAAAACTAAACTTCCAGCAAAAATAGCTTCCACTGCCAAAAAATCTTGCAGCGGCTGCTGGTAATTTTAAGCGTGAACACAATGGGCTACACCTATAATATATCCCCGGTCGGGCTAAAACCAACAAATGCTGGAAATAATTAAGGACCGTCACAAGAGGTCACAAGTAATCAATAGGTGGAAGAGGGTAGAAGTTAGGGTAGAATGGTAGCACACGAATACAAAAATTAGCTACGAACCAAACAATCACAGGGGTGACTTCGTTGTCCCGATGTCTGTTTCTGCAGTTTGCCGAAGATGATAGCATCGTCACTTTCAACAATCCGTCGGATATTTGTACGCAATAATATTATTTTCTTTCAATCTTTGACACCAGTAATGGATAGGTCGCCAACCGAAACCCGTGTGAGAAACGGAGATGACAGCCCGCACACTGCGCAAAATAGCTCGCGTCGGCATCTAACACACGAGACTGTCAAGCGAACTATCTCCTCAACAAATAGCTCAAGTGACGACAAGAATGGCAGAAATTCAAGTAATTTGACAGGCCGGAAGAGCGATGGGATGTCTCGAATCGAAAACGGCAGAGCTGATTTTCGATCCGGAGAGCGCAGTCATGGTACTGACAATAAAAGCAAAATTAGAGGCCAAACTAGAACACACAACAAAACAAGAAGCAATGCTTCAACTTCGACCATCGTCAAAATTGAAACGAGCAACTTTCAATCCAATTTTCACATGAACATGGTTCGCGCTGCCAAGTACAAAGTTCACGCACCAAATTGCTCATGTCCTAAGGTCAAGACGATTCGCGAGAAGTACATGGTCTCGCGACAAAGTACACCACAGAAACAAAATGACGAACAATGCGAATCGACTGCTGAGACGAACACGACTACTCCAGCTGCTTACAATGGAAGTATTTTATTTGACATTGATGGAACCATTTCACAGCAATTTGGCAAAAAACTTCACCTATCAGAGCCAGGACATATAGTTCACGCATCAAAACAAGAGTGTGATGAATCCGACTGGATATTTAATAACCTTATTGTGCTACCAGATACACATCGTCCTTCAGCCGTTTACGTTTGCAAAGGCACAGATTCAAAGAAATTTGCTGAAAACGGAACGGCCTGTGAACAGAAGCTATCGATGGAAATATTCGATTCAAACTTCGATTCCACCATCAACGGAGTCGACGAATGCCCGTCGTTCAAAGTATCCTGTGCAATCTGCCTACTGACAAGCCATTATCGGAATGGATTTGTTGCTATGGTATCCGACTCCCTTGACAAAGTGCAACCTTTTGTTCGAAGGGCACGTAGTGCTGCGGAAGCAAAGCGAGGAAGGGGTCTTCATTCGGATCATGCTCATTTTGTGTGTGCTTTGGAAATACCTTCACTGCAGTCACTTTTGCGCAGTGGGAAAACGAGGTCCGCTGCGTTGCAATTCAATTGGGATATTTTGATTCAGATGAAGGATGCAGGGGTGGCATTATCAACCGATGTAGAATCTTTTATTACTAGTGTGGGAAAAGTGACTGGGCAAGATATAGAAATTTTACTTGGCCATCACCTATCGTCACTTTTGTATATCATTGCGAATCAATGTCAGAACAAGACATTGTCTATATCGAGTAATCAGACGATACAACTGCAATATATTATGATTATTGGATATCAAGAGGGAACCTTCAAATGGAAACTAGATTTACCAGGTGGAAAACGTCACTTGGGTGAGAGCACACTGGAAGGTGTCATCCGTGAAGTTGAGGAGGAATGCTCGTTGCGTTTGGACAGAAAATGGATGGAAGATTTAGTACCATTGGAGTATGGCGGAGGGGCAGATTCCTATGACCGCTTAAATGAGCCTTCAAGCGAAATATCCTTAGATGAGTCTTCGAGAGAAATATCTGGGGGGTTTGTACGTGTATTCGAAACAACCGGGGATGCATTCCTTGTGATGATCCCATCATTGAGATAATCTGCTCCAATTTGAATGCAATGTATGCAACTTTAATACAGTCCTTGACTTTTTTGGTCTGGTGTGGTAGATGAGGTTCTTTTGTAACTAAAACATGCTTCTTCCTGAGCCCTGACAAAGCTCATTATTAATAAGGTACACACCTGCACACTGTTTTTGAATCCCCAGGAGTGACTATGTTTGTCGGGATCTTGCCATATTACCATTTAATAACTTGATGAGGAAAAAATGGTGTTCGATTGGTCTAACAGGTTCAGACGGCGTGTTCAACAAATGAGACAAGAAATATCAAGATATCTGCTTAATAGAGGTCGGCTATTTGGAGCATCTTCCAGGTTGAACTAAATACGGTGTCGCACAGAAACGCGACACTGTATTCAATACTATGCCGCCCAAAATAACATGTAAAGGGGTTCACTATTTGGAGCGCATACGTTAACGTATAACTTACGGTTATGATGTCTCCCTCTTATATTCATTATTAATGACTGTATGTATTTATGTTATCTTCTTTTTTTAAGGTATCTCTTTCTCTTACCCATTTGCATTTTCATTTTGGGCTGATCGCCCAGACCATTTGGCACGATCGCAATTTCTGATACTTACGTACAGTCTGCACGAACCACACAATTCTCACTGCATCGCACACGCACGCAGAATCTTTTCACCGCATCACACCATCTGTACGCACCACCGTTAATGTAATTGTGTTGCGCCTCACCACGCATACACATAATCCCCCCCGCATCACGTATATTGCACTGTGGTTATATAACCGCAACCGTATCGCATTAATCGACCATAAATCTCAGTCACTCATCGATCTGCAGTTGTCAACACCCTTGCAATTCAATCCATCTTGAAGATCATTCATCATGCCCCGTCCATTTCCTAGATCACCGCTACGCGTCGCAGAGTCGAAAAGCCATGGAGGAGGGTCTTTCCACTGCGGCCGAGTCGCCACCGACCCCACCCACTTCCCCTCCTGGTGAGTGCTCGTTTTGTGTCTTTAACACACACATCCCGAGCAATTGACTACATCGTATGATTAGCGGTAGTGCTGTTAACGCGATCGCATGTTTTACGATAACGTTGGTGTGCCCCAATCGTCCGTATATTATGCGATTATTGTATGACCGCAACCGCATACTATAAACGGACCGTTCCAACGCCGATGATACGGTGACTGGTGATCACTGATTCACCGGATTTAGTACGGTGATAAGTGATCTGTACCCGTATTTCTCACCGAGATACATTGACCACATATCGTACGGCGCTTTGTCTGATCTGTTTCCCCGTATAATATACGGGGATGACCTATGACACATCGATAGTTCTATGTAAAACCTTTTTCGTTGTATGTGCGGTGATTATGTTTGTTTAACCACATGTTGTACATGGACTCACATCTCATTGCCAACATACTCCCTGTTTAGGTCCCCCACCCAAGAAATCCAAAGTTTCTTGTAGAGACACTCCTCTTCCCGACCCCGAACCCCGAACCCCCCAAGGCTAACCCCGAGAAGAGTTCGGAAGGAAGAAGAGCCCTCGAAATACTCGAGTGGAACCATCTGCATCATTGAAAAACGATAATGTCCGTACCACCAGATCCTTCTCCAAGAAAAAGGACGATGCAACAGGGTCTGCACCCGCCCACGGTGCGGTCCAAGCAGCGACTGCTACGCCGAGGCATCCTCCTCCAAGAAAAGGACGATGAAACCATGCCTGAACCCGCTCACGGTGCGGTCCAAGCAGCGATACACGCGAAGGCATCTCCAAGAAAAGGGACGATGCCTCACGGACTGAACCCGCTCACGGTGCGGTCCAAGCAGCGACTGCCGCCAAGGCATCCTCCTCCAAGAAAGACGATGAAACCATGCCTGAACCCGCCACGGTGCGGTCCAAGCAGCGACTGCTACGCCGCAAGGCATCCTCCTCCAAGAAAGGACGATGCAACCATGCCTGAACCCGCTCACGGTGCGGTCCAGCAGCACGCCGCGCAAGGCATCCTCTCCAAGAAAAAGGACGATGCATCAGGGACTGAACCCGCCACGGTGCGGTCCAAGCAGCGACTGCTACGCGCAAGGCATCCTCCAAGAAAAAGGGATGCATCAGGGACTGAACCGCCACGAGCGGTCCAAGCAGCGACTGCTACGCGCAAGGCATCCTCCAAGAAAATGGACGATGCATCGAGTGAACCCGCTCACGGAGCGGTCCAAGCAGTGATCACGACGCAAGGCATCCTCCTCCAAAAAAGGACGATGCCCCCGGCTGAAGCCGCCTCCTGAAGATGCTCTACAGGACATTCAAGACGCCTTTGAGGAGTTGAACAGTGCCCCAGAGAAAGGACATGACTCGGAAGACCCCAAAGATGAAGAATCCGAATTCGACGAGGACGAGTACAGGGTCGATTACTCACCCACCGAACTGAAGATGCTTTATGAGCTCACTGTCAAGAAGTGTCACGGGAAAAGCGGCTCCCGAGTCCCCATCGTGAAATTGTGTCAGTCCGCTCTGTCGTTATAGTTTTGCTTTTCATTTATAACGCCACTCCGCACCTTCATTTCTGTCGTTCACCCAGATGCTACTTTAATGGCGGCTGGCGCGCTCCTACAATATAAACCGAAGGTGTAGTTATCCGCTGTTTGAGCTACGGCTCTCAATCAAGGCCGCCTATGCGGCAATGTGTCCTCGTCAACTCGCAAGGTACCACCAAGCATGGGAACTCAATGCCAGTCTGTACCTCAGGCATCCGACGCACTCTGTCGCCCGAATCACAACAGTGTCCTTTCTGCGATTGCAAACACGTTCCCATCTCCCAAGTGGGACAACAAGAAGATGCTGATCTCCAAGACCCAGGCGCTTCATGACAAGTTTGTGATTCAGGCAATGGCGACATCCTTGTGCTTTGTAGCATGATGCCCGCCGAACGGCAGCCACCTACAGACCCTCAAGAACTGTTGAACTACCAGGCCGACCAAGCCATTCATGACCAGACATGTGAAGAGGCCGCTGGGTTTATTTTCCATATTTCGAAGAGCTTTAAGAGACTCACCATTATGTGCATGATAGTCACCTTTATGACTACAAACCTCCCTACATTCAGAAGCAACATTATTTGCACTATGTTCGTGCTATGACAGAAATCAAGGGCAAGGCTGGGAAGAGCGGTGGAGTTGTTGTCAGTTGGCCTGAGCTCCTCGGAGGGAAACGCTCTCGTATGTTTCTGCCCCATTTCTTGATTCTATGTGAATTCATTCTTTACTCCTCACCTGTCTAATCAGTCTAACGACATGTTGTCTCCGCTAGATGACAATGCTAACGTCATCTACAATGATACTCCGGACAGCATCAGTCTAGTACGCCAGCTAATCGAGAATGCGGGTGAACGGGTGAGCAGTTTCCTTACAATTGAAGGAACATTGAGGTTTTGGGGTCAACTTGTTACGGTGTTGTTTTGTTACTGTTTGTTATTTGGTTATTCCCATAAAGATAGCGTATATTCAACGGTCTAGCAACATTAGTTATCGATATAACCCCGCTTATTAGCGTTCAGCATACGATGGACCTCTTCCGGCCCGCGTAACATGCGGTTACAACATTGTTACCGTTGTTTCACGATTCAACGGAGACAACAGCGTATATTTTACAGTCTAGCAACATTTTTTTTTCTATGTAACACATTACTTTCACCGTATAACATACAATTATCCATTTTGTTCTCCTCGCGTAAAATGCGGTTACTAATAAAAATACTTTGACGCTTTTGGGTCTCCTTGTTATGGGGTATATTTGTTACTCCTAGTATGTGATAGCGTATATTTAACGGTATATTAACCTATTTCGTCGCGTCCAAACATGCTGTTACAACATTGTAACCGTTGTTATACGATCCAACGTATAGCTATAGCGATATTTAATAATATAGCAACATTATTTTGTAGCACATAACACTTTATATTCACCATATAATATACACTTATCCACTTCATTCTCCGTGAAATGCGGTTACCATTAAAAACACTTAGATTGGGGGTCTACTTGTTATGGTGTCAGTTTGTTACTGCTTGCGATTTTATTATTTCCAGTGTGATAGCGTATATTTAACCGTGATAGCAAGTTTAGTTATCACATACAACACCATTGAAGTTACATATACCATGAAGACAGTGGCACATTAACAATACCACTATATCAGATTGTAACTGAATCAACAGTGGACATATTCTGGTGAAATAATAGTGAAAATGTAAAATTCAGAGTTTAATAATCTAAACCATTTTTTTGCGAGTTTCCTGTTTTTGGCTCTTCCTTTCATCGCTAGCAAACTCAAACTAATCTCAGCAGCAATATTAGTTTCAGTGTGTCCTATCCTTCATTTCTTCAAATAAGCTAGTTTTGAACTTGGCAATCTCCTATCGAGTGCGGCATGCGCATCACCCCTTCCTCAAACCTTCCAACGTGAAGATGCAGGCATCCTTGATGAGGACAGAACTCCATCCAACGATGTTATAATCCTCTTTCATTTCATCTCTAGTTCTGTCGGAAATGAGATCCAATTCATCCGTTAGATTCGCTACAGCGGTGAGAACTGTTGTGAATGATGACTAAATTTGATGTCATGCTGAAGTCTCTTAGCAATTGGCGATAAGAACTTGTCACTTTCACGGTATGAGAAAACCGGTGACATCTTCACCAGTGGCTTCATCATCGTTGATCTTCTCCCTGTTCACCCCTTCGAAATTACTTTTGCTTGTCCCTTTGATTCATATACGAGTTTAGAATACATCGTAATCATCGGTAGTGCATCCCATGTCCTCCGATTGAGATAACACATAATCAGCACAAACATAATCAAATACTGACGTATTGCAAGCGAGCTTGACGGTCTCTCATTTATGACTTCTTTAATTGACGTTTGGCCAAATTTTCATTTTGTGTAGGAGTTATACGAACTCCCAATCCTGCTACGGAAGTGCTCTTCCTAAAAAGATCATAAGACACATCTGTACATATAACAATCATTACTGAAATATCCGTACTGCGCTTGAATCATAAGTCTACCCAAAGTGGTGGTGTCACCGTAGTGGGCCGTATACCTTCCAGTGACGAATATGGATCATATTCAGACTCATATCTCCTACTAACCTAAATATATGCGGACATGGTACTCGCACCGATCATAAAACCCACAATTGCACCAAAGGAAGGTGAGATTATTGGAATACTTACGATTAATTGTGCGTACTCTCAAGAACCTTGGCAACGCAGAAAGGGCCATTTATCTTGGCTTGATTCAGAACACTGCGCTGATTCAAAACACCAGCATAACCATTTGTCCGAAGCTATCTTAGACAATTTGTAGGATGCTCTATCGTCGTAACACTTATCCGATGGCTTGTGTTTTGGCTATGACGAATCTCTTCGTAGGTGTTCGGGAAGATAGATTTTCTTGGTTCAACGCCGTAGGGCTGCTTTTTGTAGGTGGATGGATCTGTTTGTGTTTTCTGCAATTTTCTTGAGACCACGGTGAATGTCCATGTTTGCGTTCACTCCAAGTTTTTGTTTAACGATGCTGTTTTGTGATTCAACTGGAGACGTGGTTTCCAATCCATGCAGTTGGTTGTGTACAGACGATGATGATTACCCAAGTACTTCTCCTTTTCGATCAAAGATTCTGCAAAAGAGATTATTGCAGCAACACATGACGAGCCTAGGTCGGTTTGAGTATGCTCATCCCTCAGAAAGGACCGCAATTCTTCGCATGAACGGTTGTACTCTGCTACAGTTTCGCTCGTTGCACTGTCTCATAATCCAATGTAGAATTAGAGTTCCTGTCGATATGTGTTCAATTAGACCACCGACCAAATGAGAAGCAATGATACTATTAAAATCAGTGCATGACATACGATATACAACATTGGATCATCAGAAAACTGCGTGGAAGAAATGAACGCCACCGTATCATAGGCAACGACAATACAATTCAACCGTATGACATGCGGACTAACCGGTTCAAAATATTGACCGTAAAACTTGCGGTGACGGCAACACGACACACGATAAACTACAGCAGATCATCATGAAACTCAGTATGACATGCGGTGGAAGAGTTGAAAACATTGAGCGTAAAACTTGTGGGCACCAAAAGTACTCACACGCATACATTACAACAGATCATCGCACAAATCCGTATGAAATACGGCAAAGTGTTTAAAATATAGACCGTCGAAATTTGCGGTGACGGCAACACAATTATTCGCACGCATAGTATACATCAGAAGGTCAAACAAATGCGTATAACATGGCGAAAGAGATCAAAATATAGCCCGTAAAACTGACGGTAACGGCAACAAGAGTACACACACGCATAAATTGAAGCAGATCATCATAAATCTCCGTATGAGATGCGGCAAAAGAGTTGAAAACATTGAGCATAAACTAGTCAGCACCACAATTACACACGCATATATCACAACAGATCCTCATACAAATCCGTATGAAATACGGATAAAGTGTTAAAATATAGACCGTCGATATTGCGGTGACAGCAACACAAGTATTCACACGCATAGTATACAACAGAAGATTGCGCTCAACCAGTACCTTGGATTGATCACTGATGTAGCGGATTCCTTTCAATTTGGCTTGTGTGTATGGCGGGTGACCTGTATGTGTCAGGCAGGTTGTCTTGTAGTCCAAATAGTAATAGCCATCAGAACTTAAAAGAAGGCTACACAGCATTTGCACCATCTTTGGCATCAGTTTTACGAATCGAATGCACCCGACGACTCGACGGCTGATTGTCGGAATACTACACAGTTGAGGTTGTCAAGCATTTGATGGCCTTTGATTCTTGTTTTCCGCCATTGCATCAGCGATGATTTCATCCTTGAACTTTTCCTTTGAGATTTACAGACTTCACCCCATCCTGTGTGTAGTCATGATCAAACGCATGGGAGGCTATTTGGTGCTTCTGTAGTAGACGGCAGTGCGAACACCAAAGTACAAAGCGGTTGTTCTTGGATCCCCTGACAAACAAAAACTTAGAACCAGGTAGTGAGTTTTGTATCATGAGCACAATGGCATCAAAGGAATCCTGACCGGTAAACATGGTTGGATCAAATCGATAAACGGAACGACTAGGATACCTCTCTGGTTGATTCTTAGCGTTGTCTGGTGTCCGAGGGATAAATTGGTTGAGGCACAGGACAGATCCACGGTGCCGTTAGAATCATCAACCACAAACGATTGTGTCCATTGTTGACAGTCGCCAAATGCCTGGAGGATGGAAGCTTCCAGGATGGATCCATATTATAACACCCGAACCTGACATGGGTATAGAATGACAAAAATTATTGTGAATGACAAGAAGGTCATCGCGATATTATACATTGGAAACATCTATCTCACCGATAATATATATCAGCGTATGCCGGCTCCAGGAAGTGCGACAAAACCGTGAATAATACGATATATACCCGACCTGCACCATATGTGAAGTTGAGAATTATCACCGTATGATGCGGTTAAGGATTAGTACCCTATCACCGTATGCAATGCGATGAGGATGTGATCAATACCGTTGATTTGTTACTCCGTATAATATACAATATTGATTGGAGTTGACTGGACCGTACGATAGGCGTTGTAGAGAGGAGATTCACCGTATAGGTGAAATTGCGCAATGAAATGGCGTCGGGAAGTGACAGAAAGTTGGTTGTACTAGTGGAAATGAACCAGGAAATGTAGCTCCCGCGGTCGGGATAAATGACTAATAATTAGATGCAAACTACCGCAATAAAAACGTGAGCAGGTTAGCACCAATAAGCACCGTGACGGATTTAAAGGATGTGCCATCGCGAGCTGTCAGAAAATGAGGCAGATGCAACAGGATCTGGGGAGTTCCCCCAACTTAGATTGAGGCCACACAACATACTCACCTACAACGCGGACGATTGACAGTCAATACAAAGCCGGACAGAATGGGTGGTGGGAGCAGTAGGAAACCAGTGTCGACGCCGGAAATGGCCATGGTGGGCAGTTGATTTTGGACATCTGACGTGGCGCCAGATTTAATGGGGAATGTGGTCTGTCTGGCGAAGAGGGAGGTGACAATGACAGAATCTTAACGGAAAATGACAAAGTCCTGAACGGAAATAGGATACCCCTCAAATTGAAAATTGACACCGATATGAAATTCGGAAAACCATAACCGTAAGTTATACGTTAACGTATGCGCTCCAAATAGTGGATATATTATCCCATCCCCTAAACCCACTGTGCAGTAGGCCCTAAGAGTCCGGACAGTGCATTAAGCCCTAAAAATTAGAATGCGCAGTAGACCTTATTGCTTGACTGCATGTTCTCACCCTAACGTCGCAGGGTGTGGCAGTGTACTGGATACATCATTGCACTACATCCGCGACCGGGATCCAAACCGCGCACGGTACCACCACCGAGGCGTGCAGCATCTGTCGCAACTGAGAGTTGTGTTCTCTTCTAATATATTAAGTGTTTTTTATATTTTCGTTTGCATTAGTCAGTATGATCCATCGTATTAAGTACAACGTGGAGAATGCTCCAAATAGCTCTCCTCTCACACCCATTTTCCCTCATTTACTCCAAGATTACTCTAATACCCATAGTGTACCATGTATGTCCAACTCTAAACTAATAAGACTAATGGGATCTCTCCATCTTAATTATGTCATGAAAGAATCACAAATGAGGACCTCTCATACAGATTTTTCACAAGAACTTGGGATGTGACGTATCAAAGTACATGTTCACATGTCCAAATATTGAAAATTGGGTTTGGACAGAATTTGTTTTCAAGCCATAATCTCAATTCACCCCATGACACAAGGTAGTATTGCCACTGGAACATGTTTTCATATAACGATCTAGGAAGGTGAGAAGATGAACAGTTTGGCAGTCCTGAAGAGGCTGTTAAAGTTAAGTTGCAACACTTGAAAGAATGTAATTATCCCAAGCAGGTTGCTTACTAAGCAACTCATGATGCAGTGGACAACATATTGACAGAAATGAAGCAGAGGAGGCACATAGGCACACATCCAGGATCTCCAAGCAGAGATCAAATTGTCAATCAACATGAAGCATCAGGGAATTGATTTGGGATGTCTAAAATTGCTTACTCTGAATCTCCTGCAGTGGTCGATTGTTTTGTTGATACTGTTATAATGCACATGGCAGTGTTAAAATGTGATTCTCCTTCACTTTTCACAATAATTACATTGAATTTTCATACTATATGTGGACTTGATAAGCTATAGAGTTATTGCTATGCATGGAATCAGTGACCCTCTGAATGATTTAACTGTGATTCGGCAGTGTTCTTCCAACAGAGCCAAAAAGAGATATGTATTATTATATGATAATTGTGGGATATCATGTCACTCAATAAGTTCTTTATCATCTGTACAAAAGGAAATAAGATTGGTCAATGCATGGGTGCCCTATGTCCTTCATATGAATAATTATTTCTTCTTTGGCATCTTCAAGGCTATTTTTACAAAAAGTGTCTCCATACTGACTAGTTGTGGCTGATATACAAACAAAATTCACCTAAATAACAATCGGCCTCTGATTTGGCAAGCAGTTTGTTTTAATAAATCCATCAATAGAAGTTAGGAATAAGGTCTAAATCATTTGAAATAGTCTTCTATAGAATTGATTATTAAGGGGTAATATCCACAAAGAGTGGGTGATGCTCATATTCTGAATCAAGGCCCTCCAGGTATGGAACTGGATGATACAATGAATGGTTGTGATATCTGAAATGAAGATGGAGTGTACAACTGGGCCAAGATGATGGACAAATCTTGAAATAGCAGACAAGCAAGGACAGTAAAAATTTACATTAAAAGGCTTCTTTGGTTATCATCAATGTTAGGATCATGCCATTTGTTTCTAGTTTAAATTGATGACGACAATCATTTCATAACAGTTGATGCTTCTGTAATACTGAATGATCTTGTTAGTTTCATAATAAGTTCTGTCTGGAGCAGCAGAGAGGCGAGTTCGACCAAAGACATAATAGAATTCCTATGCAGAATTTTATGATTGTTATTGTTCTTTTTTGATTGGTCACTGCATGAGAAAACAATTAGAAGCACTGTTCAGAGCATACAAATATGTTCTTGATTGCGAATACATATCAATTTTACATGTCTCATGTTGTGTAGCTCTTTCTTGTACAATTAGTTCCATGTTCAACAATAATTTGGAGACATCGATCTGACAATAATTGTTACTATTTGATCTCATGCTTAAAAGGATGTGATGTCTTTTACATCAGACCATCAAACTATTCAGGTCTCTAAATTTGATGCCTGGACATGTCATGTATGACCTGTCATCACTTTACAATATTCATGAATACATTAGACTTAATGTTGTTCTGTCTTCATCCACGCAAATTATGGCTTCCATAGAACTTTTTGGCATGCATCCATGAGAAGCCCTCCTGTAAATTTGTGGCAGTTTCATGACCAGCATAGTATTTGTTGAGGTACATGGCATGAAGTAAGAAGCACATTTTACATTATGTACATCAAATTTAGATTATATCTTATTGTAGAAGAAAGGATCCCACATCATTGTTTTTTCACAGGGAAGGCATTTTTATACAGTCCACCGACTTCATAACAAAAGCATACCAAAGTGTATGATACCAATTTACAGCCTGCACATGATATGTTACCATCAGTGCACCAAAAGTACACCAGAGTGTACCAAGAGCATACCAAGATCACACTTGCAGCATACCAGCCACACACCAACAGAGTACTACACAGACTGTGAATACCTTTATGTTCTTAAAGATAACTTTCATGATGCAAAGGTATTTTGTAGGTTTTTTGTCCTTGGCAATACTACACACACAGTACCTATGTAACGAAAGTATGTGGATAATTGCAATTGGCTACAATTTGTCCTCCTTGGTGCAAGTAAGCCTACTTCCCACCACAATGAGGAAAGTTTCAAAAGTAATAAAGTCAAAAAAGAGACTTGGTTCTCCTAGATGAGGGTGAAGCTCTAACAACCACGAGGAATCTCTCCACATCACACCCTCCTTGGGGCCCTTCATACCACACCAGTTCATGACATGTTTCAATGTTGCTTCCATCCCCGTCCCAATTATAGGATGAAGAAGACAGTTTTGTCCCCAATTCCAATCAGGGAAAATACAACAGTCACCATCTACCATCTAGACTCCCAAACTTGACAAAGAAATCCCAGCAGATACTCCTGTCACCAAGACCAGGTAATTGAATTTTGTAAAAAACAGCAGAGATGCCACTCATCAAGCTCCATATAACATAAACATGTTTTCCTAAATGAAGAACCCGATGACTCCTGAAGCTACCAGTATACAACTCACATACTGCATAGCTTGCGAGAAAGAAGTCAATCTAATGCAAATGGCTTTCTTTCTTGGCTGCCAATATGGTCTGATTAATAAGATCAAAATTCTCCATTTGACCTTCAGCAGGTTCATTAGAGCAATACTCCTAAAATGAAGCAGTGATATAGATTCAAGCAGATGATCATATAGGGTGGTTTGAGAAGGATCCAGTTTTTGTGTTTGTTGCTTGCTAAACTTGAGATCAGATATTGGCGTATGGTCTTTCAAAGAACAGTCCAGTTGAAAAGCATAGTCCACAACAGAGATGGAGTGATGATGAAATTAACTGCGATGCTACAATTACATTTTTAATTGTTCTAATTTTGATGAGTAGCAAACAGCCGTGCGCACAAGGCCCCACACTAAATCTTTCTCGAATATGTAGACACATCATGGAGGGACTTATGATATAACAATCAGTCAGTTGGTGGATGCTACTGAGAAGAATGTACCATACTTGATGTCTACGCAAATTTGTACCAAGGCGAATACTTATTTCCTCTTGTTCACACAAAATGGGAGTATGCACGGGCAGGAAAATTATGCATTGCTCGGTGTTAGTGCTGATGGATGAACAATATTTTAATGGGTAATAGGAAGAGAAAATCATCTTTGCATGATCATAGCTCACAATAATTCCACATTTTCAAAACCCTGTCTTCAAGAGATAATGAGAAATGTGTGAAGTACGACAGCAAGTGATGCATGATGGTAGCATGCTGCTTTTTCAGTCATTCCTACAAGATGCCTCTTCAGTCATTCCTATGAGATATACCCCACTATTCATATTGATAAGAGGCTTACCAATGAGAAACATGATCCTTTTCAGCAGATTGAGGACCACTTCACAGCATTGGATGTATAATTAGGAAAAGTTGGGATAATTGATGTTTGTTGATAACAATCAATCACCTCCTGCAGTCATTAAGCACAGAACGAAAGTAATAGCAAAAAGTTCATTGGAAGCAGCAGTTTTAATGGCACACACATTGCCTTGATATCCACATGAGCAACTAGTTGAACAAGCAACTCACAGACCTTTTTTGATGGGAAATAATTTTTTTGTTGGTTCGATATATCCTGCCAAAGGGTTTGTCAAGGAAAATCTGGGACACAAAAACTTGTCAGCCAATGGCACCATCCAAAAGTCTAGCAAGTCTCTGGAGTCTAATTATCTAGTCCCTACTTGCAAAAATCCTGCTGATCTAGCAGCATCCTAATACTAAACAAACATAGTCTATTTTTTGTAAAGAGTCCAAAATCAACTCCATTGAAGCTGTTCCCATGAATAGCTTAAAGGGACTGAATTTCTATCCTAAACTCCTAACCAACTTGTTATGTAACACAATCTAAAGATACAATATGAAAAGTAATTGCCGCGCCATGAACAATATTTCACAACACCAATTTCACCTTGGAACCATGTGGAACAACTGCAACACATGCAAACATTGCTATTGTTTAATGATGAGTGTTGTTACAATTCAGGTAGTCCTGCAACAAGTCAGGCTATATAGCAACAATGCAGACAACGCTATCAAGATACAGTTAACCTAGTTGCTCTAGTGTTGGCAACTTTTTGTCCAACTCCACATCCTCCTGATGCATCCAATTTCTGATAAACACTCAATATTGAGCCATCCTTTTTCTGACATAGGCCAAGAATCAGCCTTTTTTGTACCCCTGGGTACAAAACCTAAATGGAGCATTCTCAGGACTCCCCAGTAGGAGAGTCCACCTCCCGACGGCATGGACTCCCCAACATGGAAGTTCAGAACCCCAAACAAGATAACACATTAGAGAAGGGTATACACACCCTTGAGAAGGGTATAGACAAACCATATTGTGTAGAAATCTACACAATGATCGTTTGCATCGTTTGGATTGGAAATGCAGTTCCACTGCCCTTCCATCCTCACAATTGGAACAATTATAGCTCATAAAATCAAATCTTCGACACCTGTCGAAACTACCTATAATTTTCGCGTGATATTTTTTCCGACGATTTCGGCTCAGGTCATTTTCCAATGGAAGATCATACTGCCACAACACCAGTTATGAAAGTGAGAAATGCACACACTGTCACTGTAATGGAAAACAACATTATTGGTCCTTGTAACACACCGCTTTATCATTTTAATCCCATCCAATAATCAAATCTCTTCTGGGAACTAGTATAGCATTAAACATCACCCTTCAAATTTGATTATATGTAATATCAATAAGGGAAAGAGAGGGTTGAATTAATGTGAATGTGATTCAACAACCAGCAATCCGATCCCATTCAGCTGTGACCTCTTTGTCTGATATCAGTTCTTGTTTCTTTGGGTAAAGAAAATCAAGCCACAACTCAAACAGACAATCATCATGGATTTATTCACAGGTCAACAGATGCTGAAGCTAGAGGCTTGTGAATCTAAAGTCATTCTAATTGAGTTTTGTGGCAGGGGATGTAATCTGCAACCAACTCAATGTTTTATTATAACAATTATAATCCTTTCTGTCTAAGATATTTGCAAATGATGATGACCACAAATCTAGACTTCAGATAACATCTAAACTTTAGGATTCTTATGAACAGGAACATTTCTAGCCAAAATCTGAAGCATTGGAGTAGATAATGAGACTCTATAGAAGTTTTATTATTTTTTGATGGCTCCAGTTTATATGATGATTGCTGATAGAAGTAATGTTTTCAGAATCATCATTAGAGATAGAATCTTACGAGAATGATTTGTGTCAATCTTGTTTCTACTAAAATGAACATGCTGGTCATCATTTTTTTTGTCTCAGGTTTTGTCAATATAATCAAGAGCCACAAAAAGAGGTGTTAAATTGTGTCTTTCTGCTAGGAGGAAAACTTCTTTTTGACAGTCGAATTACATGAGGAATGAAATCATTGGTCATGTTAAAAGTCTCTTTCACCTCAATATGCTTGGTACAGTAGGTAACTGAAATATGCTTTTGACTAGAAGTGAGGAAAAAGAGATGATGAGAAGATGAAAACGTAGATGTATCCCACTCTTAGAATCGACATCAAAATACACATAAGTATGCTCTGGATTTTGAACAAATTTTCCTAGGCATGTGGGGATATCTATCATACCTAAGTTTCTCACAATACTGTAAACAAAAAAGTGAATTTGTGTTTTTTTACACAAGACACAAGACAACATTGTGAAATCGAAAGTCTGTCTCAGCAAGATTCTTTGGAGTCTGTCTCATCTTGCAGAGGAAAATCATTGATTTCAGTATTACTTTTGTCATTAAAACATCTACAGAAAAGTCATTTTCAAACAAATTCGCCTAGCTTCTACTCTGGGTTACCTTGAGCACTAACAGAAACCTCACAAATACTTCAGCAATGACTGAAAATGACCCAAGTTTTTATCACTGACCTATAAAAATTTTGAGGTCATCATGAAAATTAACTGCTCTTGGCAACAATCTGGCTAGGTAGAATAAGGGAGGAGGAGAGCATCTATTCAGCAAAACATGATGAGACAGGCCTCCCCTATTTTGAATGGCATGCAAGCATAGTGAAATTCAACGACTTTTGCTCTGGGTGTACATAGTAATACAATTTTGCATACCTAGCAGTCCCTCTTCAGGTGTCATGTTCTCTGTCTCATAGAAGGGTGTTTCTTTCACTGGATGAGCAACATGTTCTTGCCAGAACTGTTTGATGTCATGAAATGGGAGTCTTTCCGGTGATATTTGAAGAAAGGGCACTGGTTTGTTTTGATCCATGTTCAATAACTTTGTAGCAAAACATTATCTTAATCACTTATGAAAAGGAAGGCGGTGGTGTGAATCTTTGAACATAGAATAGGGTAATAATGCTTGTGCCAAGGTGGCCATTTTCAGTATATCTTTCTATGCGCATATTCTGGAAAGTACATAGTTGTCTTATCGAAAGATAAGACTAGATAACAGTTAAATGACTTAATACAGATTAACAGCCCTTTCAAGGGATTCATGATTCATAGTCCTTTCAAGGACAGAAGTAATAGTGCACCCATTGATCATTGTGAGAAAAGGTCTAGGAACCAGCATTGCTTTGATGGTTCTACACCACTCCATTTATGTCCATCTATTAATATCAGTCTCAAATTCTAAGTCTCTCCCCATTGCAACATTAGCAAGTTGAAGGGCCTTGACCACAGAGACAAATGGCAAAACCTTATTTATGATTATGAACTGTTTGTGCTAAATGATATATATTTTGCTCACTCTGGAAAAAGTAGTGCTTGTGAAGGGTATAGAAACCTGTTATGCAGTGAGGAGAGGGGTGAGATGACTTTACCTATATCAGATTGTTGGCACCAGAAAGTGTCACCATATTAAAACAGGTTGTTATACGAAACAATGTGGAGAGATTGAATAAGTTATGCAAGATGGTAGTGGTTGAATTGGACTCCTGATTGTTTATGATGTGGGAGAGAAAATTTCCACTTCCTGGTGTAGTATGATGTTGGGAGTGGCTTTTTCATGCTTGCAAAATTTTGGAGATTCATGGCAAATCTGTCATGTCTTTTGACAACCCATGGATCTTAATGTAAGGAGGTTTCCAGGTTTCTGTATCTCATATCATTTAGATGAGTTACTGCTGCAGCTGGTATATACATTTTATAGTCTTCAAAGAACACTGTATTCTGCATGTCTAAGTTGAGATGGGAGAGATATGAGGAGATGCTGCATGTGATTGCATGGAAAGTTATGATGGGCTAAATACAAACTGAAGAAGCATTCTAACAGCTGTGTTGACTATGTTGCCTGGCATCATATTGTTAAAGGTGATATTTTGTAGAGCTGAAAGAACAGATCAGTTTTGCAGAGAGGACTCATAGAATCTGACAGCATGCTGGAACGGAAGCCTTACATGTTTAGTATTTACCATAGTTTATGTGAACCTTTGGTTACCAGAAGGAGATTAACTGGTTGGTGTTTAATAATGCCTTTTGTGTTTCTTCTTGATCTGTCATTTGAGGGATAACCCGGGCTCCTCTGGTGTTGTTTTGTGAGCCTTGTGGGGCATATACAACTGGTACTTTGCTTTTTGTGTGGTTTTGGTGGTATTGAAGGTTGGTCTCCACACACAGTGGTTCTGACCCCCAGTCTTTACAGAAGTGATTGGACTTGCAGCTATGGGAGACAGGAGGTTGTGTGGATGTTTTGTTGATGTAATTGAATTTATGTATGAGGCACTTGCAACTCAGGTATTTCCAATTTGTTCGCATGTGATCTTTTTTAATTCTGCTTGCTTTTCCACTGTATGTTATTTGCCTCTAGTTTCAGCCTCTTGGCATCTTCATGGTTTACTTTGCCATTTCCTGTTGAACAAATTTAAATCATCTATACATTCTTGGCGACACTATGATCTGTATCCAATTTATTCAAGGTGGATATTGCGTGTACTACATCTTCCAGGAAATGCTCAGATGTGTCATGTGCCATAAATCATGTGTTATGGATATAGGCATACTTGTGGTGGTAGATTGCGCAGACTTCTGTGAAACAACATTGAAGTACTTATTTCTGTTTATGACTGTTTTGCCTCAAGTGTTCATCCCAAATGATACTCCATAGATGTCTAACTACTGTCGTGCCATTACAATCATTTATTATAATGGTGCTACTATTGATAATGAGAGAACAAACATCAGACATATTACAAACTATCACAAAATACTCCTGCAACGAAAACAGTAACCAGAAGATGTTAGTATGTTTTAATGTGATCTAATTATGATAATCAAAAATAGCAGAACCTGGCAGATGAGAATGGATATCAATCAATAGTACTGACCTGAGCCGAAAATCGTCGGAAAAAATATCACGCGAAAATTATAGGTAGTTTCGACAGGTGTCGAAGAATTGATTTTATGAGCTATATTTTGTGCTATTGTGAGGATGGAAAGGCAGTGGAACTGCACTCCAGTCCAAACGATGCAAACGAACAATGTGTAGACTTCTACACAATATGGTATGTCTATACCCTTCTGAAAGATGTTTAGATCTTCCAAAAGAGTGTTCTCTTATTTGGGGTTCTGAACTTCCATGTTGGGGAGTCCATGCCGTCAGGAGGTGGACTCTCCTACTTGGGGTCCTGAGAATGCTCCTGGGTACAAAAAAGGCTGATTCCTGCTCTATTTAGGTTTTGTACCCTGGGGTACAAAAATGGCTGATTCTTGGCCTATGTCACTCGCCCCACGAATGGAGTATCAGGTAAAAGGAACCAAAACCTAAGTGTTTTTAGGTGAAAAAATGGGTTCTCATGAGAGTAACAATAACGAACTAAAGAGTTTGTTAAACATGTGTAACGAGTAAGTGTTGTTTGAAGAGGGAGAGTCCGTTTGTTGTCTTTAAACTGACATTTAATACGGTTTTAAGTTTGGTTGTTAAAAAAGGTGTAACTCTTCGTATATTCAGTCTTTCTGATTTGGTTCCGCGTTGAATCCTGATGGTGCCATTTGTATGAACTGATGTGATAGTCCAAGGATCACTTTCATATCTACTTTCACCTTTGCGGAGTATACCATCTTTTCTAAGAAGTACTTGATCACCAACTTTGTAGTCCCAATCACGACGTGAGCTATTTTCCCGTTCTGTGTTTTGGTCTGTTTGGTGTTGCCTATATTCTCCAATTTTATTCCAGTCGGCCAGGAAGGGGATGTCGAACAACATGTCCCGTCCAAAGATGGCTGCACCTGGGGAGGCTTTTAGTACTGTGTGGTATGTTGAGCGAATGGCCCAAGCGACGTTCGTCACGAACTTGTCTATATCGCTTGTCTCTACTGAAGGGGCCATGTCTATTTCAGCTGTTTGGAGCATAGATGATATCACCTGATGCACTCGTTCTAGAATTGCATTCGCTTGTGGATTCTTGACACTGGTAGGCTTACTCGTGATCCCATATGAGTCACATAGGGCTTTGAAGTGAAGTTTGAATTGCTTCCATTGTCATAAATTATGTATTGACAACGTGGATACCTACTAAACCAGGTCTTGTTCACTAAGTTGCTGATCATTGCTGATGATTTATCAAAGTATGCTAACTTAGGTTCCTCATGGGTCTTTTTACCCTTCCGCCCTTTGTATCCAGGGAATAATCGCCTCAGTGATTACCGGTAGTTCAACTATTTCAAACCAGCTAGAAGCTGGGTCAATCATAGTCAGACACATGAAATCAATTACTGTCCCATCTTTACCTTTGATTGTATACGGGCCAATAAGGTCCACACATAGTACATCCCAAGGGTTTGTGATGGCAAATTTAGTAGGAGTTTCCGTACTTATGCTTATGCCTCTTGTTGACTTGGCATGCATGACAGTTTTTGACATATTTACGGACGGTATTTTGCATACCTTTCCAGTACATCGCAGCACGAAGGGTTTCTTTGAGTCTAGTGTCCAGGGTGCTGTAGATAGTGGTGGTACCAACTAACTGCACGGTGTTGAAGATCTTTGGAATGACCATTTTTCCTTCCTTACATAGGAGATGTGTACGACCAATTGTGTCGAGTACTGGTCTTTCAACGTCTTCAAGCTGGCATCAAGCTTTTGTGCTTCTGCAATCTCTCGTACTGTTAACGGGTAGATTACATCTTCTTCGCTGCGGTTTGCAAATACCAGATTCATTTCCTCTTGGTATGCAGAGGTGTCTATCGCACTCTCTTCTTGCATGGTGTAATGACACCAGCATTTGGTGAACGTCATCCAGTTCTCGCTCACTCGGCATTGGTCCGATGTCTAAGCGAGAGATGGCGTCGGCAACAGTGTTATGTATGCCTTTAATGTAAACAATTTGGGCCAAATTCCTCGAGGAGCAATCTCCATCGGTAGACACGGTCAGAGGTTAATCCGAGGGCGTCTTGGATTAGATTTTTATGGTCTGTGTAGACTTTTAATCTTTGATGCCTTTGAACTCCTTGAGTGTTTCCACTATGGCCAGTAGTTCTAGTTCGGTCACGCTGTACTTTTGTTTGCGTTGTCGACAGCTTTCTGCTGAAGAACGCAAGGGGCCTATTACCCTGGGTGATAACTGATCCAAGTTGTTTAGACGAGGCATCAGTATATATCTCAAATTCCATTGAATAATCGGGATAGGCTAAGACTACATCCTTGGCAATTGAAGTCTTAACGTCATCGAATGCTTTTGATGCACCGTGTCCCAGTACCATGGATGTTTCTTTGTCTTGTTGGCTCTGGTGACCTTGGTGTGACTGCACTCTCCTACCAGTGAGGTGAGTGGGGCAAGCACTTCGCTGCGCCTTGCCCAAAGATCTCTATAGTACTGGACCATGCCCAGGAACTTACGGAGGTCTTTGACATTTTCGGCGATGAAATCGCGAGAATCGCCTGTACCTTTTCTGCTGTGGTTTAATCCCTGTTCGTGTGAGGGTATAACCTAGATATTCTGTTTCAAAGGTGCAGAATGACGACTTTCGGGCGTTGATTCGCAAGCCCGCCTGCGTAGCCTGGTAAGCACCATTTTCAATTTGTCAAGGTGGTCTTCCAGGTTTGCCTTTGTGATGCATAACAAATCATCAAGGTAAGCTCGCACGAACTCTAAGGCTCCCATTAGTGTTGACATTTTTGCTTGAAAGATGTCTGGTGAACTCCGATGCCCATTGGCAAACGGAGGTAGGAATACTTGCCCCATGGGAAAATGAGGGTACATATTTTGGATGAATAGGGATCCAGTCTAATGGTATAATAACCCATGTTTAAATCTAGGGTTGTAGCATAGGTAAATCCTTCTAGCTCTTGCAGGACTGTACTGATTTTGGGTAATGGAAACGGCTTTCGAACTAGTCGTTTATTTACTTCTCTAAAATCAGTGAGAAAGCGTACAGTTCCGTCTTGTTTTCCAGTGATAAATGATGGTGACGCCCATTCCGATTCGGGCTGAAACTCTACCACTCCCAGTTCGCATAATCTATTCAGTTCTTTGATAGTTGTTTCTTTGCAAGATTTTGGTACTGGGTATGCCTTGCCATGATATGGCTTTGCGCCCTCCTTGAGTTCGAAGGACACAGGCTCTGTGTTCCAATCACCCAGTGTTCCGTCAAAAGTTCCTCAAATTCTGTGAGTAACTCCAGCAACGAGTTTTGGTCTTGAGACTTAGGTGAGTACAATTGGTGCTAACAATTGATTGGAGGTCTGCCTTTTATAATTTGCATCTAGGATTTTAACTACCCGCTGTGTCGCTTCCTGCGCACTTTGCGGTTCATTTGCCATGCTGTTGTTAACAGCCCAGGCTTTATCCAAGTTTGATGAGGTCAGACTATTGATGTCTCTCATTGGCAAAATGATGTGATCAATGGTTATTTCTTTTGTTCGAAAATCTAGAACAATTCCGAGCTCTTTCATGGTTTGACATCCAAGAATGAGGCCAAATGCTGGCTTTGCCATCTTTTTCTTATCATACTCTACTACGCAGGAGTCACTGTGTACTCCTTACTGTTCGAATACTCAAAGAACTTTAAGTTGACTTCGCTCCTTCCTTTGGTTAGAAACTCCCATTCGACGCGGCGCCAAGACTTTGGCACCTGCCTAGTCAAGTAGGGAAAGCTTCCTGTTCCTTTTGCATGGAACAGGAGATCACCATCAGATCCACTATCTAGTAGGATCCTGATGACTGTGTTACCGGTACCATGCCCTGTAGAGTGTTCGATATTCTTACGGGCTGGATTTTCAGTCACTTTATAGCGTGCTTGTGCTACTACAGTAGTGACCTGCCCTTCTTTACCTGTCAAAGCTACCACTCAAAAACCATCGCAGTTATTTAACTTCCGCCACCGCACAATCCACGGGCACATCCGGGGCAACAATATCCCCGGCGCGATTGCCTCAATCCAGGGTATTGTGGGAGAACTCATGACTCCACCACCATGCTATTTTTGTTACATTTTTTGACACAACACGACGTGACGAGAATTCACTGTTTTGCTTTTGTAAGTTGTTTGAAAGACAATTTGACTTATTTTATTAACCTACATCGCCCTCATGAATTGTGTTGTTTTCTTCTCCTTCGCTTCATCCGTGCTGTCCTGTGACACAAGAATGTCAGCAGGGGTGACATAGACTTGATAGACGAATTATTAGAGTCGTCTGCGTCCTCCAACTTTCGCTTCAACTCGTCCCTCTTCTCCTTGCTTTTTTATATTTTCCCTATCTGCCTCTCAATCAAGTCGGGTTACGCTTTTTGGCGGCGGTGCTTGTGCCTCTCAGCAATAGTGAGTGCTTTCTTAAACAATATGCAGGAAAGGGCAAGAAGGATTTTGTTGCTGCAGAAAAATTGAGAACTATGGGGAAGGGGGAACAATATGCATTCATGCCAATGAGTGAGCTGAGCTAGCCAAGCTGAAGGTCACAGGGAAATGACAAAAGGAATGACGGGATCCTCTGCTGGCCTCAGATGAGACACAGCAGAGGTGCAGAAGGAGTTCTATTACTGAGCAGCTGACTCATTTTTTTGTATTGCATTAGTAAATAATAAATAAAGATGAATTCTACATGAAATATTTGATTTATTGTGAATTCTTCTTTATGGACTATTTGTGCTAGTTCTTTTCCTCACAAGAAACCTCTTCTGGTACGAGGTCCTTTTTGCATAGCTCCACTGCACGCCATTGCCACGGCTGTAATTCTGCCGGTGCAGGTGTTTTAGCCATGGCCTTCAGCGCCACATATCCCTGAACATGTTAGAGTGAGCCCATATAGGGTTGACGCGGGTTTTGACAGCTTGGGACGGTTATAGTTGATGTAACATGAAGGCTCGGTGTGGCGAAGATGTTTTTTCGTGTGACCATACAACTCGGTCAGAAATCTGAAGTGGAAGATGATGTCACAGACCCGTGATGTCATATATCAAAATGATCAGCAGAAGGTAAGGAATTGAAGTATTTCTCACAAACATGGTGAGTGGACAACGTGGAAAAAGTTATGTTTTGTCAAAGGAAATCAGCGAGAATTGTTATTTTTGTTACAAAATGGGGTGCGTCAACATTACACTTAAACTCGTACCCTGTTTGGTTTCTTCAGCCCATTGCTGATGTAAACGTTCCTGCTCCGCTGCATCAGTCCTGAAGACGGTCTGCAGGTGCAACTGGACACATTCCTGAAAGGAGGTCCAAGATGCCGGGCTTTGTGGGATGCTCAGTCCCATACACATCTGTCCAGGGTTTGCAATTGATTTGCTCCCCGGCGATGGTGGTCCAAGGGCGACGGGCAGTCTCCAACAGTTGAGTGGAGTACTGCAGGAAGATCGCTTGGCCAGCGGACACTAGGGCCTCACTGGTGTGGATTTTAGCAGCAGTTGCTTTGTTCCACGACTGGAGGATGGGGAATTTCCATCCGTCCCTTTGAACTTGGCTTTGGCCGCAGTGGCCACAGTCAGTTTTGCCTCAGCCTTTGCATCTGCCTTGCTTCCCGTAGTCCGTGTCTAAGCCTCTCTGGGAAATTATATCCATTGAGGTCTGGACATGGTTGAGGAACTGTTCAGGACTTCCTCGTCGAAGACGGTGACAGACAAGGTCATTTTGTTGGAGACCTTGATTTTGTTGATTACCTTCGGGTGTCCATGGCAGTAGGAATGTAGGAAATGGGTGGCTTGGACCTCCCTGAACTCCGTTCACATTCCTGTGGCTTGAGTCCTTCTGGGCTTGACTTGCTGGTCGACATCCTCTTAATTGCCTCGCCAAGGGCGTATTATAAAACAAGGCCTTGAAGAAGGTCTTGGGTGCCCTGTTGAGGTTAGCTCGAAAGAATTTTTTAATTTTTTAATTTTTAAATTTTTCTTCGTCAACTTTTATTTCTTGAAAGTCTTGCTTCCAAGTATTTCGCGAGAATTCTCGATCACGAAATTAATCCGATGTAGGGATCCCCGATTGCAGAAGTCGCCGCTTCTCAAGTTTATCGCTTATGCTCGCTAGTTGCGGGAGAATTTTTGGAGAGCTCGTAGATCGCAAAACTGTAGGAATTCGTCGATCGCAGCCGATTTTGGATAGATCGTCGATCGCGGCAAAAATGTATCGCTCATGTGAATAGTTAAAAATTGCCGCTCGTGATAAAAAAATTGTTAGCGTACTTTGTGTCGGAAGAGTTGGATGTTGATGGCTTCGTGCAAGGTCTCACCATGGTTATCTATAGATGGTGACCTGAGCCGAAAATCGTCGTAAAAAATATCACGCGAAAATTATAGGTAGGTTCGACAGGTGTCGAAGAATTGATTTTATGAGTTATATTTTGTACAATTGTGAGGATGGATAGGCAGTGGAACTGCACTCCAGTCCAAACGATGCAAACAATCATTGTGTAGACTTCTACACAATATGGTATGTTCATACCCTTCTGAAAGATGTTCAGATCTTCCACAAGAGTGTTCTCTTATTTGGGGTTCTGAACTTCCATGTTGGGGAGTCCATGCCGTCGGGAGGTGGACTCTCCTAATTAGGGTCCTGAGAATGCTCCATTTTGGTTTTGTACCCAAGGGTACAAAAGGCTGATTCCTGCTCTATTTAGGTTTTGTACCCAGGGGTACAAAAAAGGCTGATTCTTCGCCTATGTCAAAACCACCACCAAAACATTCAAATTCTATTAGAGTCGAAGGCACAGTTTATCTGGGCAAAAAAGTAACTGTATTTAACCCTTTTGTTGGTGTGAGAAATTGTCTGGGGGATATGTGGCAAAAAAATTAAACCAGTGCTGGGTTAAAAAAATAATAACCCAGGACTATAACCCAGTCTTAAGGCCATTCGCCTTCGACTGGGTTATATCTAGGGGTAAACGCTTTTTTTGAGCTCATAACCAATATATAACCTGTTTGTCGTAGTTTGTCGTCATGCCTTCGACTGGGTGGTTGACTCCGTTGGGTTAAAAATAATAACCCACTGTTGTAAATCGAAATCTCCTGGGGTTTTCAGGCCTCTTTTGCCCCTGACCATTTCTCCTGATGTTTAATTTCCGCAGCCACACATTTCTTCCCGCCATATCTTTTGTATTGCTATTTCTGTCAGAACTCTACATTCTCCATCTCATCGATGCATGGCACTTCTTGCCTTCGCCGTCTCTGCCTCCGAATTTAACAATCCCGTCCACCCGTCGTCTTCTATCGACAAATTCTACTTCGGGACACCTTGAAAATATCACCATCGACGCCTTCCCCCCCTCCCGCAATGGATTCTCCACCTCCGTGTCCTGCCAACCAGCTTCCTGAGCGCTCCACCTCCGGCCGTTGTCTCCGAGGCATACATTACTGATGTGTTCTTCTTTGATTCGTCTACCACCAACGCATTCTCCTTTCCAATTCGCGCCGGTTCTCAAAAATTGTGCCGTTGAATTCCCTCCGTATTCTGCGAGCGAAAGAGGAAGATGAGACGTGAGGAGGTTGACGCTCATTCCTGCAACGGTTTGTGCTCTGTTGAAGCTGACGAATATTCAACAATCAAGTAATGGCGAGTGGAATGGGTCTGTTTGCCAGCTGAGCTCCTCTGTTGCCTGGAGCTGCCCCCTTCACTTTTGGGCCATTCTTCAGTACAACGGTCAGCGTTGAAGACTCCCAAGTACAAAGCTTGTCCAAACCTCATGAGGGAGCAGAGCAAGTCTGATGTGACTACTATGAGTATGGATTTGGATGTTGATGAAGACAGCGATCGTGAGGACGAGGCTTCAGAGCAGCAACAATCGCAACAAATCCCTCCCCCGCCTAAACAGACCAAACGGAAACCGCCAGCTGGCAGGCTATCTGGCATATTTCTAGCTGGAGCAAATGTCTTCGCGGTTGCCATCCCATCGCACGCTTTCTTGTTTATTGCCGCCGCCTCTGCTGTCTCCTTTGCTCGATCTGTTATATAAATAGGGGAGTTTGGTAATCATCTACATTTTTAGAGATATATGGTCTCAAAACAAATTAACTTAATTATCATGTTAAATAGATCACAGATTAAACAGTGATATCATTAATGATATTGTTTGTTTTTTACTATGGCGTTTTCAGCTCTGAATTGCTTTACATTCATTCTCTGTTATAATCATCATTCAAACAGTGCAGGGACTAAAATCACACACCCAAAATCCACTCTTGCATCACAAACTCCTCAGCTTTACTGTGGTTTATTGTTGAGTTCAGAGAATCACCAAACAATTCAATAGATGACGTAGCTCAGTGAGGGGGAGAGCAATCTGTGGTGGAGAGCTTTCGACATTCTCCTTTAGTTTAGCGCCATGACAGAGGCAGCGCGTTGCGAAAACACGAGGGGCAATGGATGGAGGCAATGAAAAGAGGGGACAGTAATCATGGAGGGGGCTGGTTAAAATAATAAATGGACAGAGATGTGACGGCGTTTTACCCCAGACGAGCACAAAAACGATGCCCCAGTCGAAGGCACGGCTTGTCTGGGTGAAAAATAAAAGGTAAATAACCCTTTCGCTGGCGTGAAAATTCGCCTGGGGGATGTGTCTCCGAAAAATGAAAAAATTGGTGGGTTAAAAAAATAATAACCCAGGACAATAACCCAGTCGAAGGCGAATGGCCTAAGGCAAATGGCCTAAAGGCTGCATAGCATAGGAGTTTGATTAGTTTGATCTAGCATTGTTATTTTCCCTAGAGATAATGAAAATCCAAGCAAGGGAGGTGGTACACACGAGCAATACAATAGAGGAGAACTGAAAATGACGATCGTTGTGGAATTTGGAGTCGAATCAATTCTACATTTAATCCCTACAAGATGTGTGAGGTGACAGATGGAAGACCGATGATGTCTTGTTTCAAATGTCTTTTTGTAATTAGGACTGCCTCGTACTTCAATACACGAATACCTAAACAGCCTTCCTACGACTTCTTCGGGGGGACTTCCCCGGGCGATATCGGCCGTTTTTTTTTTATGATTTACTGTTAAAATTATCGCGACATCCAACAACTTCCCGGTATTTCTCTTTAACTGTTTTTCTTCCTAATCTTTCACTTATACCAATAGTCAACGTAACGTGAAAACACGAGAATCACTGAAAAATAAATCATTGAAGCCTGTACAATGACTTTCGGCGTTCGGGATATTTTGCGGGGCTCGGCGATCTACACATCCGCCGTCCAAAGGAATTGACGTCATCGCGTCCACTAAATCTAGACCCAAATCGTGCCCATTCTTAATCTTCTCCTCGTGGAATCCTCTTGGGGCAATCGAAATTGTCCTCTTTCGATCTTAGAGATATGTTTCATGTCTTCTGTTCGGTGGTCTGAGGGATACTATATTTTGTTCACGCTTGTTATGACGGGTCACGATCATGGTTTTCTGTATAGTTACACCATACTATACCGTAGCTATACCGTGTTGCTTTGTGCGGGAGATGTCTTCTCTTTTCTCTCAAGTGTCAAACGGCTGCCTCACAGTTCCCTGCACCCATGTTCGCTTCCTTCTTGGCCAAGCAACAATTGACTGAACCTCCCCTCACTGTTTCGTCCGGCTCACCACTCACGGACTCAGATCGAGGCTAAGGCACTCTTTCAGAGCCCTCCCCCCACAAAAGTGAGTAACCCTTCCAGCTCCGCCCTCCACACGACCACTACTTCATGGACGTGATTGTGCTGAATGTCTTCTAACAACGCACTCTTTTATAGCGGGGAAAACGAGCAACGCCACCTTTTTCTACCCTCATCCATCGTGACCGTGAGTTCTCGATTGGTGAGGTGGGCGAAGGGGGCGAGTGACTCGCTGCCTGTTGACCGTCGACTCATGTCTATGCCTGTTTAGTCCTGCCGGTTTCGCCAGTTGCCTGTGTCACGCCCTGGGTAGCACATCACATGACCTTGATTTAGTCATGCGATGGCTCCTCACTGCCAGAGGTTTTGCCTCTCGTTTTCTGATTCAAAAAGAATGTTGTGATCTCTTCACTTGTTGACGCTGACCTAAATAATCAGTGCTCCGTTTATCGTTCTTTTACACAGCTGCAAACAGTTTATAGAATCTCAATTGCAAATGTTCAACCAGTTCAAAACATCGCAAAAAGACTCATCGTGCTTAAACTCAGGGCAATCGCCAACATCATTCGATACTAACAAGCAGTATGAGGACATGATGAATGCAGGTGACACGAACGATAACTTCAATTATAGCGGCAATGGCACTGGCAACTTCACGTACAATGCTGATGCAAACAATAATGTCAGCAATCACAATGCCGACGAGACGAACTGGATGGAGGAAGCGCTCAAAAATCCACAACTAGCTAGTTCTGCCAAATTTCTGCTACAAACAATGAGTTATGTAAACAATTGTTCGACTTCTCAAGGAGATGGGGCCGGCCCCAGCAGCACTGTCTGCAGCTCTGATAACATGTCATCTAGTAATCAACCTGTCGTGCCAGCGACTTTCTCAGGGCAGAGACCTCAAGGAAATGTCATGAACAACTTTGCAAGCACAAACCCACTCAGTGCACAGGAAACTTCCGTGAACAATCTATATCAAGGGAGTCGCATTATGAATTCGTCTGGGCGACAAGAGACAGGGACCCCTCGATCAGTATCAGGTTCTTCTAGGTATGCGATTGGCATGACCAACCCACATGGAAATGCTCTCGATCATGGCTTCTTTGATTCCTGCATCACATCTGGATCTGGCGATTCCATGAGGAATCAACAACAGCAGCAATTCTCTTCATACAACTCAATGGACAATCAGAGTAACCAATTATTTCCACAAAATCAAGTTGCTACCAATCAGTCTCAACAGCAAGTTCGAAACCAGGGTTTGTGCGTTTCTTCTGGTAATTTCAATGGTGTCGTCTTACCTAATATCAACCAGTTCAATAGTTGCGCAATAGAAAAGCGACTCGCAACTCCTGCGTTCGATGAGTTGAGCAACCTTGAACCTGCAGACTACCGTCAAGAGACATCCGACGAACTTGATCTTCTATTCTTATTGGACGACTCATTGCCTACTGAGTTCAACGACGCTTTGCCTACTGAGTTCAATGAAACATTTAGCAATGGCGAAAGAACCAGGAACGTCACGCACACTGCTTCATCAAGTGTGACAAACGCGAGCCATTTATGTCCTACTTCTGCTCCGACGAGTAATGCTTGTTTGCCAGGAAGCAGCCAACTCATGCAAGAACACTTGAGGGAAATAGCCCAACAGCATATGCAGCAATTTCAAATCGCACACGTGGAACACCAACTAAAGATGAACCAAAAGCAACTAGCGAGGCAGCAAAGAGACCTCCAGTCGAAACTTGATCTAAATGTTTTCGAGCCCTTGAAGGCCGAAGCTCCGCCAGTATCTTTAAGAGACTGTGCAAAGAAGCCTCGACGAGAGACAGGCACGGGAAAAGCAACACTTCAGCCAGGAAACTACGGTGTCGTGTTCAATATTAATCCAATGACCAAACAAGCTGCCAACTTTGGCGCCATGATCGCATCGCCACCCATTGCTTCTCCAGGTATAGGTTTAGTCCACCCTCAAACTGAGCTTAGTCATAACAACATTTGTTCCATGAACATGTTGAGTCACAGCTCCAAAACGGAAGCTTCCTCTACTATCGATTATCATATCTCCAATCCTGCAGACAGCTTGAATGCAACTAGGCATCAGTACCTTCCCGTTGTAGGCGGCGGAATGAAACGCAAGCGGGCGACTTCAACATCAACACACAGCGCACGATTGCCCGAAATGACCAGCCTATACGAATATTTCGAGTCGATGCTCAATTCAAGAGGATATTCTTTAACGAAGCTCTCCGCCAAGGAAATCGGTTACATGAGTAAACCGTCCCCCCTCCAGTCGGCTTCCTTCGGGTTTGCCGTTTGTTCCAGCATTAAAGCGGGAGGAGCCGGCCGTCTCGGTGCCCTCCTCTCGTCTGGACTGAGTCCAAACCCAACGAATAAATTTGGAGATTCGCCCTTCTTCTTGGCCTGCAAACGAGGATTGCACGAGTTGGTGAAAACATTTGTCGATAATGGTGCCGACGTTCGTGTGGCAGATGGATTTGGTAGGACCCCTCTCCATCACGTGGCGTGGTCCAATGATCCGTGTTTCACGTCTGCCAAAATTTTATTGGAGGCCGATGCACGGTTGATCTGTGTGACGGACAACTTTGGCAAAACACCGCTTGACTTTGTAGTTGACAGCAACAGGTTAGTGACACAAGTGGAATTCTTTTTTTGTACGTGCTGCCTGGCTAAAAAGTCTTGCCATGTTCTCGTCACATCCCTCGTTCAGGTTGAAGTGGTTAGACTTTTTAGAATCCATCAAAGATTCATGTTGGCCCCCTATCAAAATGGGAAGCTCTTACGCTCCTGAAGCAAAAAATGGGGGTTTAATGCCCGACCCTCCCAACGCTCTGCCAATAGAATTGGCAGAGAAAGTTGCTTCGGGACATGTTCTACCGGAGGAGGCTAGAAGGCAGGCCTCCTTCGTTGACAATTAAAAATATCTCCTGCACTGCTAAGCCCTATTCAATTGATTTTCATAACTGGTGCTTCTGAACAGAACAATTCTAGGTAACAACTACTCGCTAAGTACGTTCAAGATTTGCTCTAAGTCCAGAACAGCACACTCGCAAGCTAGGCACTGATAACTATCAGCTAATATTCTTTGTTTAAACAACATTAAAGATTTCTTCTCCCTGCGCTTTGAATAATCTCTTGGCATACTCATACAATTCCATATCAAACTTATTCTGTTTCGCTATAGCATTCCAAGGAACGCTCCCTACTTTTATCACTCCCTCTGTCTTGGTATCCCACTCGTCCTTGACACTAATAGGATGGTCTAAGACTTTATCCCCATGAGTAACAATGGCCCTTCGACACGTGACAATTCGTCCAGCGTTTTGGGGGGAGTCTGCATTCCAGCCAAAGTATCGTTGAAAACGTGCCAAACTCGCTTCCATATCATCATACAACCCCACCAAACACTTAAATTTGAGTATCTTCTTCGCCAACAACAAATCCGCATGCGTCAATTTCCCACGCGTCTTTTTGACCAAAAATCGCGTCAACCAATTATTCTCAATATACATACTCTTGGCATATTGTTCAATGGTCATTTTGGCCAGAGAAGGATTGTACATTGGATCCCAGGAGGCTCGCGCCAAATAATAATACATGCCCAAGGCTCTGTCGACTGGATGACGAAAGAGGGCAAACATTCTTCCTGGGGAGGAGGTCGAGAATATGTCGGATGCCATGGGATGTAGGTACGGACTGATGATGATGGATGCAAGACGAGAGGGGGCAAGGTTGAGACGGGAGGCGCGTGCGATTCCTTCGGGTGTGGTTGTGTCAACGTTGACGTATTTGTTGTTGTCTAATTCAAAGATTTGCAGTTTCTTCATGAGATAGGAGCACGGGGTGTACGTGGCGTTAGTGCAATGCTCATTCGTGAACAATCAAGGGGACAGCAGGAATGTTGGAGCACACCTCACACAACTCACCTCTTCCTCATAATCAGGCTGCCTCAGCCCGAACTCTGCCGCCAAAACCAACCCATGACACATGGAGAATACTGCCTCGGCAACACTTTCGCCTGAAAAATGTACATCCCAAAAATATGGCGTTTCCATGTTTGCATTGTAGGGTATGGACAGATTGGAAAAATGAGCAAGGTACGATGGAAAGGTTGCATGATGTAGGATGTGATTGGGATGATGGCTCAACGATTTGGAGGTATTGTTCTGCACATTGTGCATCGTAGCTTCGTCCATGTTGCTGCCTTCCACACCAGAGGATTGTAGAATGTCCGCCTCAAGATTGGACGAGGGCCTGTTCTCGCTACCATCGACCTCCTCCTCCTCGTCTCGCAACCACGCCGCCAAATCTGGATCCTTTTCCCGTGAAAACGACTGTCCCCGAAGAGCAATGTTCCGTCCCTTCTTCCTCCCCACATGAAACACTACCAATGCTAGTACAGTCATGACGAACCACTTCCAACGTACTGTCCGTTCCTTGACGGGATGTTCGTGCAATTCCAAGGTAGGGTCGGCAACGACCTTCCGCGCACCACTACCACAGGAGAGCATACCACTTCGTTTCTCCTCGTCACTTCGTTGGATGGTACAATCCCCAAATGCGGCCAATACCGCACGCATACGACTTTTGCTCACGGCAGGATATTGTGGATACTGCTGCTGCTGTTGCTGCTGCTGTTGTTGTTGCATCGCCTTGACAGCGGCATTCACCACCACCGGTTTGCGTTTACTCCTCGATCCACTCGATAATAGGGAATGTGTCTCATCGTTGATGGGTTGTCTTCGTGATGCATGGGAGGACGAGGAGGATGTTGTTGTGGTTGCGGCAGTCTGCGGTTGCGGTGGAAGTTGTGTCTCTTGACGGAGTTTGTCGGCAAATGGAACGTCCTTGTCGGGCGGTGCGTTGGGAGGTTTGTAGGGGGAGAATGATGGAGTGGTGGGGGATGCTTCTCGATGGATGCGCCGCATTCTTTGCGCTGGTTGAAGAAGTCGGGTGTTTTTTATGGAATGGTTTGTCGAGGGTTGACAGTGGTTGATAGCTGTTGATAGCAGTTGACGGCTGATTGACTGGGGATGGGGGCGAGGAACTGAACGTCAAAATGGGGTGCATGAGAGAACGGTGTCTTTCGGGCTTCTTTCAGGTCTCGTCGCCTCTTCGGGAAGATGACGAAACGTCGGAATGCCCGCATTTGATGACTCGCATCACAAGTGTTCAAAATAAAATTTCGCCCACTTTTTGTTGTAGCTTGTAGTACCTTTCTTTTTCAAAGTAGAAGTATTGTAGAGGCCTAGTAAGTGACACGCCCCATTTTTCAAGTACGCACCAAAAAATCGGCCGCCAGAAGAGATCCATTCTCTCAAAAACCCATCTCAAACAACTCACCGCACTTCCCGTCATGTCTTTGTAGGTAGGAGACGCCACCGTAAAATCTTCCGCGCCACCACATTATCCTGTCCTACAAGTGCGCGACGGATTTCTGTGATATGCGCAGCAAGAGATTAAAATGCCCAGGTAAAGGACACAAGGCGTAACAAAAAACAAAAATCCCCCCCCCCTTTTTTTTGAATAACTTTCTTGGAAAAAGCTATAACTCAATCAACACTTCTTTTGCATGGAAGACAAAGTCTGTTCTTCTCAATTTTTAATATCTTTTGTGGTGGTGTAACCAATGGCCACTTCAATTTTTAGTGTAGTCCTAGAAAAAGTCCTATCGCAACATATCAAAATCGTGATAAAATTTTTTTTTGCGGGGCGTCCGTTGAGAAAAGGGGCGTGTCACTTCCTAGGTCTCCACAATACAGTACCTAGGATGTCGCCCACTTTATTGGTGTCCCTGCTCTCTAGATCCTGCAGTCGACTAACGAAGAGCCACTACAATACCAACCTAATACCAACGTAGCCTCATTTCACTCTCATTGCAAGCCTCGAGCAGCTCACACCCACCTCAACCATGACGAGCATCCTCCCTCCATCCCCCCACCACCCCCCACACGCCCCGCCCCCCACCGCCACGCCCCCCACCGAATGGAAATCCCACTCGGTCAATCGCACCGCCGAACTCCTCTCCTGCGCTCGCACGGCACTGAAAATCGGTCAAGCGAGGCTTCGTCAACGTCGCGAGGCCGCCGGCGGCAGATCGTCACAACGAGGGCACGGCAACGACACAGACGACGACATACCGGAATGGTTGGCGGAGGTCCCACCCGCCTCGTTGACGTTGTACACCTCGAGGCATTCGCACAATACCAATACGGATTTCTACGGCGCACGACACAACCACAACAATATCGACGACGAAGACATCATGGAACCATCTCAACTATTACTACGAGATTCCACCGCCCTCCTCTCTCTATTAGACTCCCAATTATCCGAATTACACTCCCTCGTACGAAGAAGGGGACACACCAACGATCCCACGTTAGAGATTCAAGCGACGTTGGAAAAATTCCACGAGGGGATCAAGGAGATGAAAGAGGTGTGTGCTTCACTGGCACGGGAGGGGAATGTTCCCGTTCCTTCCATCGATGGGAAGAAACGACTGAGTGTTCAACGGAGGAAGCATTATGAATTGCTTTCGAGTCATTTAGAGTCGTTGATGAAGGAACGGATGGATCGGTTGAAGAAGGAGTTGGAGATGAGGAGTGTGGTTATTCGGGATCAGATGAGTCATCGGAAGAAGTTGTTGAGTGCTGGTACTACTGCTGCTTCTGCTGCGAGTGGTGGTGGTGCGTCCACGGTGAGTGTGGGAAGGGTGAATGTACCGTTGCAAAAGAATTTAAGTGCCGCATCGACTTCGGCACAGTTTCAATCGCCGTTGTTTACCATGACGGCTTCGGGGAATGGACCGAATTTAAAGAATGCAAACTACAAAAGCTCGGCATCGGCTCCGACATCGTCCAATGGAAATGGACACGCCGTGATGAATCAATCCGCTTCTTCGGGATATTACGCCGGATACGGTGGATACGGCGGAGCATCCACAACCACCACCGCACCCACATTTTCTACGGGAATGAGACAGCGGAAACAACCGTCCACATCCTCCCGACCGACCTCACACACCCTCATCGATCAAGGCGATACTAACCACGACGACGACGACAACAGCAAATACACCAAAGACAATACACTGCAACAAATCCAAACCCGACGTCAAAATCGTCAAACGGCATCGCGTCTCCAATCGGCTCGTCTCGCCGAAAGAAGCATTGCGGAATTAACTACCATGTTTGCGAAAATGTCCACTCTCATCTCTCAACAGGGTGAAGTGCTGGAACGAATTGAGGATGATGTCGAAGCCGCGGGGGGAGATATCGATGCGGGGCATGAGGAATTGGTGAAAGTTTATGGGTATACCAAGGGAAATCGAGGGTTGATTTTGAAGGTGTTTGGGGTGTTGATTTTTTGATTTTCTTTATGAAGTTTTATAAGAAGTAGACTTTTATAGAAAGCAGTTGTTATTTGGTAGTTTTCTGATATTTAAGTGCTGGAATTGGTGGAAAGATGGAATGGATACTGATGTTTGCTTGATGGTGCATCTCTACTGTAACTGTTCTCATTGCTCAGGTTGTGTGAAAAATTGAACAGGTTGATTGAGTTTGAATGAAAACGTCAAGACACGCAGTATCAATATGACAATGGTAAGGCTTGACGTCTCAGTCCAAAGATATTCAAAAACAAAACTAGTCACATACATTATGACAATTTTAGTCTCTAGCTAGGAAGACCTTGAATGCCATGTCTATAGGAAGAAAGTAGGTAAAGTATATCAGATTTGTGCTGCTCTTGACAATTGAGACTTTTCAGGATGCATAAATCCTACACGCATAAAAAGTTTGTCTGGCAAATTACAAGGTGCAACATGGAAGCACTCATCCACCATGATGTATTTGTCACCCACTGGATCTCGAAAGAAAAGGCTTACTGCTTGAGTGGTATAAGCACATCTGACTCATTTATTGAGGGTAAGTCAAAACGATAAGATGTAATGCATCAATATGAAAAGAATACATACAAACAAATAAATGTGGGTATGTCTGAAATTCATTTGATTTTTGTTATGACATGATATGATATGTAAGGCCTGTCCTCTAAGTCAAGAGATGCTCAGTTAGTCACTTATATTAAGACCACTCTAGACTCCTAGTTAGTAAGATATGAATGCTAGGTCTAGATGAAGAAAGTAGGTAAAGCTTCAAAGGAGTGTGCGGCTCTAGACAATGCAATTTCCATTGTTACTTTCCAGGATGCTTGAACACTACAGCAATACAAAATTCAATCATCAATATAAAAAGGTGCAACATAAATGTCACCCATTGGATTTCCGAAAGGTCTTAGAATCCAACAAACTGCAACACTGCCAACCAAGAAGCCTGTGATGTGGCTGAACAATCAACCAACCATCATATAATATGTCCACTGTGCTGCGATGATAAAATCAAAATTTCCCTTCTTAATCAAAATAGGTCAAAAAAATTGGCGTGCAACAAAAAATATCCAGTAAATTGCAAAAGGACAATCCATGTTTCCCCTACACTAAGTCCAACGAGATGGTTGGTCAACATGCAAATACAATAGTGATACTAAGCATGAAGCAGTGATTTGCATAAGGAGATTGTGGAGTTATGAAGATGTTGATAAAGACCCCAAAAGTTGAGGTGGTGGCTATGGGTATTACTAGAATAAATCAACCTACTGAGTGAAATATTTGAGCTTAAATGTCATCAATATACAATACCATTGCCACTGCAACACAGTGCATTATCAAAAATGTAAGATCAAACAGGAAAATGTGGCTGCCGGCTCAAAATTTCGCTGTTGCTACTAGACAATACCCTAATTCATCTTATTATTAGTCGTGTGTCGGATCATAACTCAAACTCTAAGTCTTTGTGGAATGATTAAGCAATGAGACTGGAGAACTTACAAGAAAGAGAATGAATAAAGTTTCAATGCATTGATAAAAATAGGCTCAACAAAAAAGAGAATAATAGGTAAGAAATTCCTTGCAGAATCAATCAGGAGTTAGCTTGGTCAGTTCACTATCCTCACTAGTTACTGTGTCAATTTTTTTGCGGCTCCTGAGTGTGTACCATACCTTATGAAGCATTAGGTTGGACGGCCATTATGTTAATTCTTTGCCTCGAAAATTTTTGTTAAGAGCAAGATTTGTAGGGGATAGCGAGGATGACATAGGTTGGTAAGCTTCCTAGAAACTGTTTTTGGATGGAAACATGCACAGAACGGTTGACCTTGTTAACCTTTTTTTATACAATCAACGAAGTTCGCAGTCCCGAATCATCTAAATTTTTGCACATGGGCTGCGCCAGTCTGCGCCGAAGCCCAAGGATCGTCATTCTTTTTTCCACAGCACTAAGACACTTGCACCAGACCTGAACCTATTCCATACGGTGGTATTGGCTCCGCCAGCCCTTGTCCGTGTCGACTTTCTACATCGGCCCCCATATCGCCCCCCTCTGCCCACCAGCGAGCTACGGCAACCGTGTTAAGCGCTGGAAGTAGGCAACTCATCGTAATCTATAGTCAATTCAGCGTCGTCCACAAAACTTCGTCAGAACCGCCCGATAAATTATGAAAAAGGCCACGAAAAAACTGTTCAAATCTCCCCCCTCGAGGGGAGCAGGGATCAATGGTCATTCCCTCCTCTCCGCACCCGCCGCCTCGGCCCTATCGCTCTCGCCCGTGGCAGAAAATGACGACGAACACGATTTCCACAGGAATTTCTACGAGGGGCAGATTTCGGCCGGGCTGGCCATCAACGACGTCTTCCACGAAGAGGACAAAGACGGCGGCACCACCACCACCGACAATCCTGTCGCGGGAAAAGGCGAGGCGCCACGACATCGCGGCCGATCGAGACCGAGGCATCCGCACGAAGTGGATCGAGAAGTGGACGCGGACGATCTTCGATTGGGGGTTCGTTCGAGTTCGGAGAGTCGACGGAGGAGGAGGCTGGAGCAGCAGCAGGAACAGCTGGATAAATGGGCTGTTTATAAGGAGAGGCAGCAGCAGATTCCGCCACCGCCGCCGCGGCGTGAGAAGGCGATGGCTCAAAGGCCAAATAGTTTTAACGAGGCTTACAAGGACTACGATCGATCACGCGAAAAGGAGCTGGAGAAGGAGCGTAGGAGGAATACGTCGGCTCCTCCTCTGCCGTTTAGCCACGGGGATGTTAAAGATCGTGAGAAGTATTTGGATAGAAAAAGTTCGTCGAATAGCGAGCTAGATTCATCCGAGGAAGCTTCGTCTTTTGCGGCATCGTCGAAACAGAAGCGAGTTATCGACAACTATGTTCAGAGGGTGATTGCCAATTCTGCTAATGATGATTATGTCACCCCGCTCCCTAGGATGGATAGTAGTAGCAGCAATGTCGACTTTGATCTTGCAAATGAAGAGGAGTGTGGCGGTGAGCTCAGCAGAAGTAGTCACAGCGCCGAAAGCAACGATAGTTCACACAATATAGGCAACAACAGTCTATTGCCCCTGCCAGGATTCGGAGAAGTAGATTTACTCCAAAGAGCGATAGAGCGACGAGCATTACTGCACGATCGAATTGTTAAAATGGAGGCGGCGAGTGCAGAGCTGGTTCGAGAAGATCAGGAGTGGGCATTACGAAAACAGGAAATTAGGGACGAGCAACTTCTCAAAGTGTCTCGTAGCAGACACCAAGGCAAATATCACAACAATTTGGATAGCAGCAGTGCTGCTGGAAGCGAAAACAACGAGGAAAGTGCCGGAGAACGTCCAAACAGACGTGCCAGTGTCGAAGAAACAAACGAGCGAATGGATCTGATTTCCGAAAGGATAAAACAAGAAGCGTTAGAATTTCTTAATTTTGAATCATCCTACGTTCCCCGTGATGAGGATGAAACGAACAGCAGCAATTTAACCGATGAGGAGGGTGAGGCATCGAATGGAACGAGAGACCCGAGTGATGATGATGCAGGGATGGATCCCCCGGGACATGATCAACAGCAAGAAATGTCAATGGATCAAGCGCCGACGCAACATCAACTCACCCGATATTCTAATATGGTTCGATTGGGAATTCCTGACTTGGCGGTATTAAGGTCCATGGAGCGGGATGGGATTGAACCGTCGCAGGTGAAGAGAATTTTAGAGAGTTTGAAGAATAAGCAAGCGGTTGATAGCGAATCATTGAGAGATGAAACAGTTGATAAAGGAGAGATATCCAGCAATCCGAAGAGGGAGATCTGGCGAAAGGATGAAGGGGAGACAACGATACCGAACCCCTTATCAAGTTATGGCATTGGATCAAATCAGCGAAAGGACTCTCTGCCTCCTCTCAAAGACGATCCCAACTACAGCAAATACTTTAAAATGCTCAAGGCTAAAGTGCCACTTTCATGGGTCAAGCGAGTCTTACAAGTTGACGGCAAAGACGCTCGAGTATTAGATCTAGATCCCGATCGACCTCTGGCAGAACAAATCGCCGGTGCAGGAGTTGATGCTGACGGGAATGTCGATTGGACTAACGTGGTGGTGTTTCGAACTGACTCTGACAAATCTATGGAATCTGGAGATGAAATTATGCGTAAGGTCGATAAACAGAATACTACTTCTCCATTTTCGAGTGTGAGTGGTTCCTCTGACATTCGCCTAGAAACCACTGCTTCCGTCAAGGCGGAATTGGCAATAATGTCAGCCAAGGCGGGACGAATTTCGCGAGACACAAATAATATTGGTCGATCGGATTCATTGTATGACGCCAAAGAGCGTAAACCTAGCTCGGTCGACATCTCGTCTGCGGCTGCTGCAGCCTCGAATGCTCGACTGGACCGACTCAAAGCCATGAGGGTAGGGGAGGATAACCCAACGACGCCGGTTGGAAGACGAAAGCAAAGCGTGGATGAGATTCGGAGAAGGCCACCTCCTCCACCGCCGAGGACGCCAAAACAAATCCCTCTTTCTCCTTCAGGTTCGAGTGTGGCGTCAGGTGAACGTACGGTTGCGACTAGGAGGCAGAATTATGATCATCTTCCGTTGAAGGACGACCCCCGCTTTGCAAAGTACTTCCAAATGATTCGATCCCGAGTTCCTCGGTCGTGGGTAGAGCGGGTTATTGAAGTGGATGACAGAGATCCAGCGATCTTAGATCTTGATCCTAACAAACCCCTTGCTGCTCAAGTAGAAGACGAGGATTCAAAAAGCCTCATTAGAACAGTCGCCAGCGAACCTGATGTATCATTGGATGAGTCAGCACGCAGCGGTGCATTGGATGTCTCTCGCAGCAGCGACATTTATCATGCAAAACATGATTCTGCACTTTCTCTTACAGAGGAGGTATCTGAAACCCAGGAGGATGCAGTCGATGACGATTCGTTTGCAGATAAACCTCCAATAACTCAAATCGTCAATACAGTCCATGATGATGATCGCAGTATTGCTTCCAGCATAACAAATTTCAAAGATAACGCAACCGTAAATGGAGAACAGTCAAATATTGTTTTGGATAGAATATCCGCATTCCTTGATAAAATCGAATCAAGAGCTAAAGACGCCGAAGCAACAGCAAAAACCGAAGATTCGTCTGAGATCAAGACCTCTCTCCGCTTCTGCAGTCCAGAGGACATTGAAAACAAACTCGCTACTTTGATCGAACGATTTGATTCGAAAGGAATACAACCGCCAAAGGAACCTCAAGATGGCACCAAATTCGATCATGACGAGCGCCAGAAATTCGTGGAAGATAATTACTCAGATATAACAAAGCTATCTGCCCTCCTTGCAGCCAAACTTGGGAAGCAGTCTGATGCTAGTAAAGCGTCTGGTTCAGATCAAGCTTCTAGTACTGATCAAACGGATCTTGCCAAACTTTCCTCTCTTCTCACTGAAGTCTTATCGAAGATAGATGAGCAGTCTTCCGGAAATCAAGAGTCGTCAGACCCCGCACAGAATATGTTACCACCAGGACGTCCAAGCAAGAATGCAGCGCTGGAGGCTCTTTTTGCGAAACGAGCAGCTCTTTCGGAAGAAAAAGAAGCACCCATACTACGAGAGGATCCTGAATATCAGAAGTACTTCAAGATGCAGAAGTTAGGACTACCTCGACCAACAATAGTTCAAGCTCTCGAACGAGACGGCAAAGATGCTTCAATTTTAGATCTCGATCCCGAGAAGCCCTTAGCTGAACAAAAGGGGAAGAAGCCCAACAAAAACACAGCCTTGGAAGCCCTATTTGCTAGCCGTGCTGCTGCCCTCAAACCAAAGGAAAATGATGTACCTCTGAAAAATGATCCTGAGTACCAGAAGTACTTTAAAATGCTCAAGGTGGGAATGCCTAGAGATGCCGTAGAACAGGCATTGGAAAGAGATGGCAAGAGCGCATCAGTTTTGGATCTCGATCCTGAAAAATCGTACGCTAGCCAAATGATGAAGGATTCTCTCGATGAATCCAGAGATGAGGTTGAAGAAAAGAATCCTGACCCTCCAATCAAGGACGACCCCGAGTATGCTAAATTTTTCAAGGTATGTTGCATGTTCGGTAATGATTTAATCATCGAGCTAGTTGATGTTGATGTATTTCAATATTGCCGAACTCACAATAATAAATTTTCTACAGATGCTGAAAATGGGAATTCCACTCGGTGCGGTAGAACAAGCACTGCAGAAGGAAGGGAAGGATAAAAGCATTGCTAGCATGGATCCTGAGAAATCATACTCAAGTCAAATTCAGAACAAGGCTCCGAACAAGGCCGATGTTCCTCTCAAAGATGATCCAGAATATGCCAAATTTTTCAAGGTACGTGCTTTAGTTTTCATTGATCTTATCTTGGCAAGAGCGAATCAGCTAGCTCGAACTTACAAAACGTGCTATCTTCACCTCTAGATGCAACGCATGGGTATACCCATTCCTGCTGTTAGGCAAGCACTACAGAAGGAAGGCAAAGATCCAAACATCATCGATATGGACCCAGAGAAACCGTATGCAAGCCAAATTAAGGATAAGGCTCCGAACATGGCAGATGTTCCTCTCAAAGATGATCCAGAATATGCCAAATTTTTCAAGGTATGTTGCATAGTGTTCATAGAAATTGTTGACGGAACATGTTCGAACTCACAATACGTCACAATCCCATCGCCAGATGCAACGCATGGGCATTCCCGTTCCCGCTGTTAAGCAAGCACTGCAAAAGGAAGGGAAAGATCCAAACATTATCGAGATGGACCCGGAAAAGCCTCTCAGCCAACAACAAAACAAAGCAGGCCAGAATACCCAAAAAGCCACTCCAGCTAACGCCCCTAAAGTCGCAAGAAAGAGACTCCATTGGAATAAAATCGACGAATCGAAGCTTAACGAAAAGTCCTTTTGGAATAAAGCAAAGGAAGAGCATGCTTCTCTCCAGTTAGTTGGCTTAGACATTGATAATGAAGAATTTGCTTCTTTGTTTACCTCTCCTGTCAACAAATCTGCTGCACCGAAGAAAGACAATGCACCAGATGTCAAAAAGCCCTCTGGAAAGCAAAAGGTGCAACTGATTGATGGCAGACGTCGAATGAACGGATCTATTCTGCTCACAAAGTTTAAAGTAGATTACAAATTGCTTGCAAAACAAGTTGACAGGATGGAGTACGTTGAAGCTGAGGGCAACGAACTCCGAGGCATGATGCAGCTGCTCCCCACCAAAGACGAATCACTCGCACTTAGAAGCTACCTGCCTCCAGCTGATGCTCCTCAGGCAGAAATCGACGAGGCTATCGACAAGTTGGGAGAATGCGAGCAATACATGGCTGTTATGCTAGATGTACCTGACGCAAAAGAGAAATTTCAATGCATGCTGTTCAGAGCCGAGTTTGATCAGCAGGTAGATAGCATTCGCGAAGGCACAAAATTGCTTATAGATGCTTGTGACAGTGTCCAGAACTCAGAGCGATTCAAAAAGCTACTGATGTACGCCTTGAAGTTAGGGAACGCTTTAAACACAGGGGGCTCTGGCGAAGAAGTAACTGCTATCACTCTTGATTCTTTGTTGAAGCTGGCAGAAGTAAGACCCGATACCTGGTTTGAACTCTTGAGGACGAGCACTTTCTTCTGACTTCTTGTTTCGTTCTTTTGCAGGCAAAAGCTTTCGATAGGCAAACTAGTGTGCTTCATTACCTTGTATCAATTGTATCAAAGAACGACGAGGATGTTCTTCGTCTATCTGAAGATTTCGGCCCTGTGAAGGCTGCCGAGAGAGTTGCGGTTGATATGCTCTCTCAACAGTTAAAAGAACTCTCCAACGGGATTAAGCTAGTCAAGAAAATGGCCAAGAAGTACTCACCCAATCAAGATTTGGCAGATGAAGAAACAAATGATGCAACACCAGAGGATGAATTGCTTAGTGCGACGCCTATGGGTAAATTCTCTCTGAGTGCAGAATCTTTAATTACATCACTAACCAATGAGTTCGACGGCGCAAAGAACAGTTTTGCGGATCTTCTTGAATTTTTTGGAGAGGATGCGTCGCTCACCCCAGAAGCTTTCTTTTGCACAATCAATACCTTTGTGTCAATGTTTGATCAGACTTACAAAGACCTAAATCGCAAGGAAGAAGCAAAGGTGAGCATTTGAAGCTGATTTTGCTGATAGTTTCGGCGTCCATCCTCATCTGCAGTTCTCCTTTGTCTCTATTATTCTCCAACTTTAGGAACGCAAAAAACGAATCGAAGAAAAGCGAAAGCTTCGTGAGGAAGCTGCAAGTAAAAGCAAAGCAGAGGCTTAGTCACCTAATTTGTCAAAGTATCAATATTGTAGTATTATTTTCTTTTTCCGTGTTTTACGAGTGTGCACATTTCACCGTGGCATTTGGATAGCTGAAGAGACAGTACTGAAGAATTAACCCCAAACTATAATCAATCACCCTCGAATTCCTTTACATTTTCTTTGAATTCCGTTATTTATACCACACGCAGATACTCAATCGCTTATGACTTTAAGTTAGCGGTTTAGGTTACATAATTTGAGAACTACCATGAGAACTTTCGAAGCTTTTCTGTTCTGAAGTCATGGCGATCTTTTGATGCTACTATTAGCTTGAGCATCGTCAATTCATACGGGGCAATTCATGATATCTTTCACATTGGCTTTGATTTGCTTTTTCTGCTGCTCCTTCTCCGCTTTTCGCTCTAATGCAACTTCTCTTGACCTGCCCCCTACGACGGGGAGCGAGCAACACCCCAAAATTCCACAAAACAGAGTGAACTCAATCAATGGGTTCATCACAAATAATGAGACTGCGAATTCCACCAAATAACCAATCAAGAATCTAAAATCCTGGGCCTCAACGTTACTATACTTGCTGTTGTAATGAAAGATATCAATGTCGCTTTCCCCCTTGTCCGTCAAAGCTCTAATCACCACCACCATCGAGGCACCACACACGACCAGCACTACAATCAAGATCACGATATACTTTCCAAAATTTGGATGGCATCGGGTTCGTGATTCGAATCGTCCCCCCGGCCGACACATTTTACACGCACTCAAGCTCCATACAAATCGATCAAAGAGTGCGTGACTTCCACTGCCAACGGTCAATAGGGCTACGAGACCATACGAAAAACTTATCTTCTGTGTTGGGGTACCCTTGTCACTCTCAACGGAAAAACTCAGTGCAAATACTTCCTCAGAAGAATCCCGCCCCGTTCTTAAGAACCAAAAGTAAATAGCATTCGTTATGGCGATTCCAAATGCAAAACTGCCAACCAGCATGATTAAGCGCTGTCCAGTTTTCAGAGGATGCAGCCGATGATGAAAACATACCCCCAAAACAGGATGGTTGTTTAACACATATTGTTTCCAGTCCTGTGCGAAGTCATTCCCCGGCAAGTGATAGGCCCTAGACGCAAGTTTGGGGACCAATGCGCGCTCCAACTTCTGTTCGGCTGTTTCAATGTGAGTTGATTCGTATAGTTCCTTGAGCCTTTCTTGCGTGTCATCGAATGAGATGGTGGTGATGGCCGTGGAGGCAGAGGAATCGAAGCTGACTTCGATTTCGGTGGGGATGTCCATGCCAGGGTATTGGTGAAGAATGACGGGTTTTTGTTCCTGATTGACTTCCATGGTTGAACGGTAACAGTTCTACTGCATTCGGCGACTGATGGAGCCATTTAAATTGGCGTTTAAATGATGTGTTTGTCCGAAACGTTTGACGATAGCAGCAGCGAAATAGATACAAGCACAGCAGGCATTAAAGAAATCAAGATTTGAGTGCCTTTGATGCATGATACGCAACCATCTGAGAACCCTCGACCTCACCTTTTATTTGCTATTTTGCATGCCGTAGCAATTGTTGTCTTATATTGTTGTATTGTATTGTATCAATCTCCTCAACTCTCATTTCTCACGTTGTTGCCGTCTGTGCTGGAACCAGAAAGTCTTCCTCTCGAAGAGCAGCGCAGGCGCAATTAGAGATGGGCGATAGATTCAAAAATGTTCCGGCCCAGTAGAAAAATAGAACGCAGAAGTCAGAAGTCGTTTGTGCCCAGTGTTGGAATTGATTTCTATATAAAGGAAGTTGTAGGTATCCTCTGCCAATGAGCTACCTATAATTGTTCTCTTGTAAGACATCTCAATCGTATAAATTACGGTCTAAAATAAAAGTACGACTTAAAATTTTACATTAAACGGAAAAATGTTTCAATTCAAACAGGAAGATCGGTTCATAACAACTTACCCCTGACCTTTGTAGCAACAAAACGAGTTTTCGTGCTTCGACTTCAGCCTCTCACGAACAGTCTTGGCAAAATAATGATGTCTCATACGACATACCATAGGTCCTTTGAGGACGGGGGAAGTACCAGTCAGAAATTATAATGAAGCATTATCACTATAATGAATCATTATCATGAGAATTTACCTATTCCTATGTAGTTTTGCCATAATTCTACGTGGTTTGGGCTTGTTTACAAATGTCAGTTATTTTTTTGGCGCAATGAGAATAAAATTTGGTATCACATGGGAATTAATACTGTGCAGGTTGTCATTGCACATGCTGCCATGCACACATAACATCACATCATTTAATTCATTATTCATTATTACCACGAACAACACAAACAAACACAAACAAACACACAAAAAAGTTGCGTAATGCAGCCATCAATCAAGCTGTTGCTGATCTTGTATCAGCAAAACAGAGCCTTAGTCAGGGCAACAAAAGGCTAGCAAAAAACAAAGACTATGAGGTTGTGGTATCATCACTCGAACAGTTTGGAGTAACCATCTCAAAAGAAGCATTGCACCAGAGAGTCACAAGGGCATTCAAGTCGATCGAGGCTAAAATTCCGTCAGAAATAAATCTGCCATCCGCTTCCTCCAATACTTCTACATTGACGAGTCAAACTGCATCAACTGCAGCATCTCGACCACAACACCAATAATTGCAACATCTTCAGCTACAAAATCAGGGCGCCCAAAAGGAAGCTCGGCGGTTCAAAAATGGGAAGCTATCGTCGCTGTTAGAGAGTGCACTGATAACATTGTGCTTGAATACTCTCTAGAATTGGCATCATGCCAGCGTGTAGGCCGCCGTGTCGACAAAACATACTTGAAAGCATTAATTGAGGAGAAGAAGAAACAGTACAAAATCAGTACAAACATCTCACCTGCAACAGTTTGAACAAGGTCAAGGAGAGGTCTTGCTAAATCATCTGGCCGTGGTGCCAAGTCTCCATTGGCTGATACCGAGAAAGCCCTAGTTGAAATTTGCATTCAGATAGGCAAGATTAGACAGCCGTTAAATTGCACAGAGGCTATTGAGTTGATGAACAATTTGATAAAAGATACAGACTCACGGGAAGCACTTGTCAAATTTCAAACAATACGAAAGCTTGGGTCTAAAAATGGCAAGGTCTCAAAAGGCAAAGCGTGGAGAGAGATTTGCTCTCAACCGTCATGACTGGACAATGCTGGCAAACATCAAACAGATGTACGATGTTATTTATGATGAGATGGTAGATGCAAAGGTAGCAATTGAGTTAGTTACACATACCTTCACTGACATACATGGCGATTCCGTGGACGAGGATTGTCGGTTCGGCTTGAAGCAAAACATTCAGATAATCCACCCATCCTACATCATGTTTGCCAATGAAAGTGGCTTCTCCACCTCACAGAAGAAGGACGGCCAAGTAGGGGGACAGAAGTTTGTTGTTGAGAGTGTGACATAGGCCAATTATCTACCTTAACTGGTAAACCCAAAGAGGTTCCAGGTGGAACCTCCAATTGTCCTCTTCCCTTTGTGTAACACAAAGGAAGTACAATAGTCATAAGATATTGTTTCTGAGAAACAATATTCAAAAGACAATTTCTTTCTTGAGAAACATCCATATACATTCTAGGTGTTTCTTAGACAAAATATCCAAGAGAGGATTTCTTTCTCAGAAACCTTCTCATGGGACAGTTCCTGTTGGCAGTTGAGAGAAAAGGAGCAGTCATGGAACTGCCCTAAAATCACCTCCAATCTCTAACAGGATCACCTGTGCTTGGTGATGCATGGATCACCTAGTGTACCATGCAATACCTATTTCAGTAGTGTAACTCTCATAATAAATATCTTCCAACAACATGTATCTACCCGTTTACTACATAGTAACAACTACAGCAAAACGGCTTAGGTCAGAGTGGCACCGTTCCCCAGATTATTGCAAGCACGACAGATCACAAATTCACCCTCCTCCCATTTACTTCTGCAACTGGCGAGGCTGTTTGTTGTGTCATTATCTTCCAGAGTAAGCAAGCAGGTGTACCTGCAGCATGGGCAACAGGCATTGACCACAGTGTGCAACCAGTTTTGAGTCAGGATGGGAAGGAGATTGTGTTAGATTGGAATTTTGGTGAAGGGAAGTATTACCCTGGTGGGCCAAGTGCAAATATCATGGCAAAATTGTGGATTGTCTCACCTTTGCATCAGAAAGTGGTGGGATCACTGGAGAGATTCTAGTGAAAGTGTTGGAGTACTTCAATAGCATAGACTTGTTCCCACGTCTGCATGATGGCCCACTCCCAATGCTTATTGTTGATGGTCATCGGAGCCGTCTTGATCCTCAGTTTGTCGAGTACATAAACGAAAAAGGACACAAATGGAAAGTATGCCTGGGTTTACCTTATGCCACAACTCTTTGGCAAGTAGGCGATGCGTCAGAACAAAACGGTTTTGTAAAATCAGAATGGTATCGTGAAAAGGAAAAGTTTATGGAAGAGTGAGCATGGCTTACCACGAGCCATTCGCCCAGAAGATGTTATGCCCATAATGTACCGGATATTCTTCAACGCCTATGGCAACAAAATGAACAACCGCAAGGCAACAGCAGAACGTGGGTGGTTTCCACCAAACAGAAAGTTGTTAGAACATCCATCACTGGTCCCTAAGAAGAAAGAAACAGTGTTAAATGTTGAGGAAGGTTTAGCAGGTTCTGTCTTGGACCGTCTCCTGCGTGAAAGGAGTCGATCCAACGGAGCAAAGAAGGCAGTAGAGAAGAGAAAGTTAACAAGTGATGCAACTTCTGAAAATATTAAAAAATCACAGAGACTCACTTCTGGTATACTTGCCAAAAATGCTGTCCACAGTCTTGATGATCCTAGGTTCCTCGAGCCATTCTGCCAGCGTAAGATTGAAAATGAAGAAAAGGAGGAAGAGCAAAGGACAAAAAGGAAGGCCAAGGCAATAAACTATTCAGTGGAGTCATGGCCATAAGAAAAAATATGGCACGGATAATACTCACCTATTTGCAAATTGTAATGCCAAAGAATGCGCCGTTTATCTACAGTATAAAAAGTTGAAGACGGATGGAGCAATGCCAAAGGGGCTCACCGAAAGGAGGCAGCTGTGTAAAGAGTGGACCACACGTCCATCCCCAAACTCATCTCCTTGCCAAAGTGACGATGAAGATGTTGGAGACCAGGGTGATGGATTAAATCAAAATGATGTGGCAGAGGCATTGTTGGAAATGGCTGGGTTTAATCATTATGATGGGGATGACGAAAATGGGTTGAATGGAACATTTGCAGAGATGTAATACAATTAACCGATTCATGTTTACATACCTTGGTTGATCTCTCAATTACCCTTTACTTTTTTGTCGAAGTTGTATCCAAACAATGAGGCGGAGCTTGCCGAGATGACGATGTGGAGATGCCTTGCTGGCTGTGTGTTGTGGCATGATTTGATACAAAATCGCTCTGTTATGCATAGAATTGGAACTGAAATGCTCATTTCATGGTCCGGAACACCATGATTCGTTTCAAGCTATGAGGCCGAGCCGAGAGAATGTTGTGATGATTTGGCTTAGGCAGTGCGACGTGATTATTCCTTGACATGTATGGTCGCATTTTCTCCTTCATTCGAATCAAAGGGTGGAAGAGCTCTGTTGCTCGTTCACGAACAAGAAGTGCAGAACACTGTTATTGCTGCATTGATGAGGTTTGATGCGTTGTGCCAGACGGTAAAAAATAACTGACATATTTTTCTACGTAGTAAACATACCAAATTCTACGAGGAACTATATTGAATCATTATGTCAGATATGGGATTGAAGAGATCCAAAGTGATGACACCTCCAAATGGATTGAGGTCACAGGAAATGGGCATAAGCTACATGAAGAGGTCCCCAAGGGATTTGCAATGTCAGACATGCCCTAGGTGCATGTTCTGCCGTCACAATTACTAGTCCAATATTGCCAACATAACTGACATTTTAGTGATTCATTATAATTTCTGACTGGTACTGGGTGACTACCTTAATCGTTCCAGGTGTTCAGATGCTCAAATATCCAGTCCCAGGTGTATACTTTAGAACTGATTTGGGACACTTTTTTAAAAATGACTACCATAATTATTTTTGGCTACAAATGTCCCAGATTTCGTTTTTCGCGCGATTCCCTGATGTCGACAGCAAGATTCGCAAGACAACCGTGATGCGCATCACCATTTACCCTCATGTTCTCCATCACCACTTTGTTCTGACACCATGACGCTCTTCAAACGATCCACGAGCAGAGTACGGTACAATACTATCATACTGTCGATCGTACCATACCTGTCTCTTCCACTCACTATCGCGTAAAGATTCTTGCACGTATCTTATAGAGCACTTTGCACGTATTCCAACAGCATTCGTGAACGCACGTGGCTGTATCGTACCATACTATACAGTGAAGCCGTATGTGGAATCATCGTCCCTTGTTCTTACGTGTTCTAACGTATCCAAACAGAATCAGCGATAGTTATCGCTCATAGATTAAAAAGACTTTGCGAGCCAATAACCTAATTCAAGTGCTTCCACATGCTTCCACGTGGTATTTTTTTGTTTCAGATTGTTCCAGATGATGTTTTTCCAAACTAGACAAATGGGGGGGGTGTCCGGACACCCCCCTCTTTTTTCCAGTTTGGAACGGCATCTGAGACGATCTGGAAAAAGGGGGTAGGGCAACCGGTCTGGAACACATCTGGACGATCCAGAATTCTGAATATCTGAACATCTGAACACCTGGAACGATTAAGGTAGTCACCCACTGAATTTAATTTTGCTAACCTAGAGAGGCTTGTATCAACGTTTGCCCTTTATCAATGTGATGAAATTCTTGAGGTAAGTGCTGTGATTGAGTTATTCGATGATATAAGTCAGAACCAGAATCACTCTATGAGAGAAGAAAGACCAATACTTAATACTCTAATTGTAATTGGTATTTATGGATCTGTCACACAAAGCAAGCATTGCCTCTTGACACAACAACAATTTAGCTGAAAGAGGGAGAGCATTAGATTGGATGAGGCAGTATAGTGACAAACCTAAAACATGGAATTTGGAAAGAAAGCCTGCTGATATCAAGAGATTACAGAGTGTTGACATTTTAGGAAAAAATGTTGCAACAAATGAACTATGTCATCAGAAAAGAAGATATGGATCATGGTCATTGATTGAAATGACAGGGAAAATGATTTTGTTGTTGTTGGAATGGTCGAGGATGGAGGACGGGAAGTTTTGATGATGAAGTTTCAACCATGATACTTAATGAACACTATAATTTGGATGGTTAATGGAAATGAAATTGTGGGAGTGAATGGAAAATTTTAGTAACAATCGTCTTTCTTGGATTTTTGATTTGAATGAATGATAAACATGGTGTGGCTTGGCATGAAAATTTAATGTAAACTACTTTTCACGGACAGGTTTTCCAGTGTTATATGTATCAGCAGACACCATTTTCTCTGAAAACTGTACATGCATCCAATTTAATCATACATCTACAGTTAAAATCTTGAACATAACCATTTTTGGGGAACTGAAGCACCCTCATCCTGGTCCTTTGTTGTTTGTTCTGTCATACCTGCTTATTTTTCTCTTCTGGTGTAGACCCGAATCAGGTAGCATAAAGCCTGGTATGTTATCCAGAATTTTCCACCTGCTGTGGATCTGCCTCAGACATAACATACCATTCTGCTTCAAGAAAGTTTGAATTCTACAGAGGTTGTCTGAATGTAGATTCTTTCATCCACTGAGGGAGTTTGTGAGCTCAATATCATAATTGGAATCTAGTGAGTTTTTTCTTAACTTTTCCAAGTCAATTTTTGATGACAGTAATTGTGCCAAGTTCTCATTTCACAAGTTTTTAGAGTTTTCTTGATGTTTCATGTGCAAATTATGTTTTTCAACAAAAGTTGAACCATATAGAATATTTTTTGTCAAAAATCTCGCATGTATGCATGGCAAACTTCTTCCTGACACAGATATGCTTGAGGTAGATAAGGATATCAAATGTAGTTAAAACATATAATGAAACATTGATGTGAACATGTTCAAAAACATCCATTTCAAAGAGTTGCAACATGTCTGTAACCATCATCACACATTGCCCGTGATGAAAAACATCTTCAATTAAGATGACCTATCATTGTTCATGATCTTATTGAGCTTTACATATCCATGTCACGTGAGAGTTTGGCAAACATACCATGATGTTCCCCCGGAATGTTTTGCCATTGCCAAATCTTGTCAAGCTGAGGGATGAGTAACACAACATGGTGTCACACAAGTTGCGGTTTGCCATCTTGAGATATCACATATTTTTTGAAAGAGATGATGAGGTAAGATAGAATGAAATCTGTTGTTGGTAGACATTTGTATCATGGAATAGAAAACAGAATTTGATACTAGAAGACAAGGATTGTTCAGTTTTAGCTTCATGTTTGTCATTTTCTTCATTACACGTAAAGTTCAAGTCTGACTGCACCAAGCTAGACCTGGACAGGAGTAGTACTGCCTACTCTATTTTATGAATAGTTACAAAGTATGTTGTTTGATCTGACATAGGCTAGGAATCTCCCTTATTTAGTACCCACGGCACTGAATAAACTTATATCAACTTACCAACACCAAAGTTGTACACCAGGTATATACAATGATATTCTTCAATATTTTTGCCTCCAAACACCTTAGTTCACTATCTATAGATGGTTGTTTCTGCAACCTTCTTGCAAGAAAATCAGTTACGTCAGTTGACCCTTTGTCCTCCATGTACAAACAAGACTTTGCATTGTGTAAGTATGCTGTGCGCACATAATTAGCACCCATCATCATTAGCGGTATGCCCAAAGCTCCCTTTGTCCACACACACTTAGCTTACTCACTGAGGAGCCAAGATCCAGGACATAGTAGCCATTCCATACGTACCCAAAAGGGATGCTATTTCAGTGGCACTGACAGCAGATAATACCACCAACACAATACAGCTCACTCTACCTGGTAAGGTAGAAGCATTATCAAGCAATTCTTTATGCATGCACAAACAGCACTTCCAATGATGACAGGCAAAAATGCCTAGAAGTGACAGTATATTGAAGCCTCCATGGAAACAAATACACAACAAGAAAGTCATAGGGCCAATGATGCCTTATGAAGTAGATGGGATTGGAAAAAGTCCCACGAGACACAAGAGCAATGGAGAAACAATTGAACGCCTCCACAAAACTTATATTTCAACTGCAAAATAATACCCCCTTAATGTTTCCCACAAGGTCATCCTAAATGAACCCCCTCCCCAGTGATCTCCTTTGCCCAACTCATTTGTTATATTGAGGAACTCTCTGAGACAATTCTCTTCTCTCCAATTCCTATGTATCTAACTCTTCTGTGTAACACATTGACCTAAGCTATTTAGAGGAGAAATTTATTAAATAGAGAATGTGGATATACAATGTCTGACTTGTTGGTCAAAGCAAATTGTGAGCTTGTGATTACCAATTACAATGTTGATAGTGAGGGTGTAACCCTAACTAAAATGGAAACTGTGTAGGTTCTACACAGTCTCAAATATGGTGTAAGTTCAACAAGACTATGGTACAAACTTACCCTCCTTTTTTGAGGATATTCTTTACCGTGAGATCTTTTGTTTGAACCACATCCTCTTTTATAACTTTGTCTTTGTAAGGATTCCAGTCCTCTTGGGATGAAAGTCTATTTACTGTAAAGTGAATTGTAATCCTAAGTAGTTCTTGGCTTATGTCACACACAATCCCACATATACATTTACCCACCTTACATCCTTCATCACCGCTCCACTCTCAACATACAAACACATTGTCTGATATAGACCAAAAATCTGCCTTATTTATTACCCTTAGATACTAAAAATTAAAAAAGAATCTTTTACCTAAAATAAAAAGGTAACATCCCAGGTGGCAAGAACTCATCAGGAAAAGTTCTCCATTGTCCCTGATCCCAGAAACATGGACTGCTCACCACAGAAGTCCATATGTTAGGCCAAAAGCCGGGGAAGAAGCAATTCCCAAGTAAACGTAAAAATGCAAATACCAGAGAAAAGTCATCCCCCTGCATTTACCTTTTAGCAAAAACAGATTAATGGAGAAATTACTAGGGAACCATTGTAATTATTTTAAAATTTTGATAACAGCCCTTGATTGGGTGAATATATTCACATTTATTGCACCAGCTTCCCCCAAAAATCGGCTATTCCCTAAAAACCTCTTTTTTGGCAAAAAAGGTAAATGCAGGGGAATGACTTTTCCCTGGCATTTGCATTTTCGATTTTTCTGATTTTTCTGATTTTTACGATTCCTTGGGAATCGCTTTTCCCCTGGCTTTTGGCCTAACACATAGTCCCAAACAAGGGACCAAAGCTTTTTTGATGATACTGATGTTTTAACACAAAAATAAGCTAATAAAAATAAAACATTGACCCACATTGATCTACCTTTTTGCAACCAATTGGCTTAGGTCATTGCCTCACTGACTTTGCATGCGTATGTTTGTTCAAACTAAAATCTGAGTGTGGAGGCATGCCCCTTTTTGATGTATTTTTTGGAAATGTGTCAAATTTGTCAAATCAGAACATCATGTTAACCTGGTGTTGGTGGTTGTGGTTGCTAAAATAGATGTGTGTGGGCATGGTCTGATTATCTGAACCACAGGTAAAAATTGAACAAATCACAGCTTTATTCTGAGATTCTCCCAAAACCTAAGGCCATTAACCAGTGACAGTGCTAAAGGCTGGGCTAAAGCACTTTTTGAGCTACTTACCTAATATTAAGCCCACATGAGTTGTGCCAAAGTCCGAGCTCCTACTCAAATTTTGGAATTTTCTTTCGCCCGGAGCACTAAACCCAAATTTTCTGCGCAAAAAGCAGCTCCATTTGCCTGGAGCGCTAAATTTGTCCTTGATTCATTTTTCATATACATTCACCAGACTTGACAACACTTGTATTCTTCGACTCCCTGCAGCCACAAACAGCAATGACCTTGGATGATGAATCATTTCAAACCCCCTTCCAGCAACAATGGCTCCTCATATGTAAGGGAGTCTGTCACCCTATTCAAACTGAAGAGGAAAATGATGAGCGGGAAAACCACCATCAACAGCAATGATGATTTGGACAATAGTCTAAGTCTTCTTGCAATGATGAAGAGAGATCCTCTGTGAAGAATGCTGAAAAGACTCTAATGTCCCACAAAACAAATACCACAAAGAGACGCCAAAGAAGAAGGCCAAGAAGAAGACATCATCAGAGGTCGATATCAAAGATGATTCCAACAATTTGTCTGAGTGTTTGCTCAACAATGGAGAGAGCACCTCTGCAAAGAGTGTTGGAAAGACTCTTTTGAAGCCCTGTAAAAAAGGGCCACAAAGACAATGCCAAAGAAGAAGGCCAAGAAGAAGACATCATTGTCGAATGATAACACTGACAAAGGAAAAATGGTCGGCTCCACAAGTTTTACTCCAGATGCGCTCCTCCTGCTCTCAAAAGCCTACATGAATGTGAGCTGTAACATGAAGCACAGGACTGATAAAAAAGCTGACAAGTTCTGGGATGACATTGCCCTGCACTATGTCAAGCTTGTTAGGAAATGAAATAGTATCAACGAGGAAAATCTTGAACACTTCACCATCAACATCCCCAGATACGGTGAGTCTCTTTGCAACTAGTGGCAGCGTCAACTCCAGCCCACAGTCAAAAAGTTCTTTGGCATTGTGTCAACAAATTCACCACAGTCAGGTGAAGTGAAGGATGACCAGATCATGGATTGGTACTACTCAAGGATGTGCAAGATTTATGCAGATCAATCTCACACATTCAAAGGAGATGTCCCTCGAGATTCCATGAAGCGTCCAGAAGAAGGCAACAGGTTGACTGTCAATACCGATGACTCATGCACTGATCAGAGCTTCATCATCCTCCCCACAAAGAAGAGTCACCCTACTGGCCAAGAAACCACCAAGTGAGCTGATGCTGTTAACTTTATCATTGATCAAGTAGCAAAGCAGACTTGTGATGCTCAATAGCATCTACTTCGTGACTGTGACCCAATCATGTGCATAATTGAGAAGACCTTGTTGGAATCCAACCAGCAAATGAAGATCATTGATCAACAGCAGGCGACCATGTCCAACCATTAAGTCATGATGCGCACACTCCAGAGGTAAGAAATGTCAATGAAAATTATACAACCAAAGAAACTCTCAAGACTACCAATCACAGGATGGAAGAAGAGGTGCAAAAAGTGGAGTTGCCTGCAAGAAAGAGAGAGTTGGAGAAGGTGATGGCAGAACATGATTCAGCAACTGGAGTAAAAACCATTGAAGGCAATGGACTTAGTTCAACAGATGATAGCAATACAAACAATGTGGATGGGCACGTTGACAATGTAACAAACTTTGCTGAGTTCATGGATCCATCTTGCTGTGTGCAACTATGTTGGAAGGCAACTTGTGGAGGCTGCGGATCTTGCTGCAAGTTCAAAGGGTGCTGAATTTGCTTGTATGCGTAACAGGGACAAATGACTTCATGAACGAGGAGAAATTTGAAGGATTAATCTTAAAGAGGACCAAACATGTAAATACACCTTGTTAGGAACTACTCGATGAAACGACAAGCAAGGTAATTGATCACATAGTGGAAGATGAAGACCAAGGCCCAACTAAAGAATGTGGGCCCTATGGCTGGTACCGTTACGCAACTCAGGATCAAATTAAGAAGGCTGGTGATGGTAAAAATATTCATTTTGCTGTCTGAAAGTAACTCAATATATTGAAAAGCGATTGTGATATTGTCTCTATTTAACAAGGGGAAACTAAAACTAACAAATTGATTACACTCCCATTAAATGGAAACTATCAAATGGTAAGAGGATTAAAACTCTCACAGAACTCTCACAGAACTCTCACAGAACTCTCCTGCTTACTCCAATGCTTCATCACTGTGCTTCTATTGATACAAGTGTCTCATCATGGCCGTCTTCAATTTCTGTGTACCGTCACTGTCATAGAGAGAGGCCAACCTCTTCATGACCATCTCATATTTAAAATGATGCTTGAATTGATCATCAAGCGCTTCTGTTAACAATGACTCAAGTCCCGCCATATCACCAATGGTGTCACTGGAACTCTCAGCCTCCATTGCTGACAATGCATTGTACAGTTAGCACTCTCAACATCCCTGTTTTCATCCCTTACCTCTACAATCATGTTGTGCATCAAAATCACTGACAGCATTAAATAGTCAATGTTGTCTTTGTGATATAGGTTTATAGGATGTATCAAGGACAAAATTTTTAGCTTCAACACACCAAACCCTCATTCAATGCCTTTCATGTGACTTTCTAGGTCTTGTGCAAAGCTAAAGGCCAGCCTCATGTGGGGATTGGACTCTGACAAGAGAAAATGTGTCAGTTGAGGGTAAATATTCCATCGACAATGTAAAATAAGTTCTTTAATACTACAGCATCGATGACAAAAGCAAAGTCCAATTCATTGTGCTTTCCGTTAATCATAGACTCATACAACGAAGATTGTTCCCAGATGTTGATATCGTGAGGGTCCCAAGAAAACCAAAAACAGCATGCCAGAACCATAGGTTATTGTTCACAATGGCCTCCAAACCACTACTTCGAAACTTCTTGCGGCCCTGAAGTTGTCCCTTCCATGCTGTTGGGCATCTCTTACAATGGGCCTTTGTTACGTCCAAGGAACCCATCATCCCCAGAATCTTGTGCGCTCTTTCTTGCAAAGCTGCATCTTGAAGGTCTTTGAAAAATAAATGTCAACCAGTGGGCGACAATGAACTAGACCTTTTGTGAGAAAGGCGACAGATCATCTTGTGGTTGTTTCCCCACTCTGGAAGTAATCGACGAATGCATTGCCAGAAAATCCATAGCAAATCATCTTCATTGCAGTCAGAAACTTGACCTATGGGCAGATAGTTGACTTTCCTGCACGGTAGACTGTCTGTGGCCAAAAAAGGAATGTCTCTTGGCCAACTGTTTGACAAGCATGTCAACCAGATAGGGTGAGAGTTCTACCTACTGGGTGACTACCTTAATTGTTCTATGTGTCTAAATGTCCAGATTTCCAAATATTTGGAACGGCTAAATGGGTGACTACCGTAATTGTGCTAAGTGTCCAAATGTGCAGATATCCAAATATTTGGATTGGCCAAATCTGTTCCAAACCACCTGCCCTACCCCCTTTTTTGTCTAAAGCTGTTCGTAAACTAGAAAGGGGGGTCTGGCCCCCCCCCCCTTTTTTCTATTCTGGAAAAAGTGGTACCTAGACCACATTTGGATCAAAAAAATACCACGTGGAAGCAGGTGGAAGCAGGTGGAAATGCATGACATCCCGAATTCTCATTAAAATCATGAGCGACAACGAATCGGACGCAGGCCGGGCTCCTCGTTGTGGCGTCCGCCAACCTGGCCGCATGAGCTATCAGAACAATGTTCTCATCTACATTGTAGAGAGGCTATTGCCTAATGGCAATGAAAGTTTGCGCTTGGTTGCCTTGACATACAAAGAGGAATCAGGTGAGGAAATTTTGCATTCGGAAGATGATTTGAAGAAGAATTGGGTGCACAAGTTATGCATCATCACAAAGAAGCCTACTGGGAGAATGGGGGCAGATACAAAAGATTGCATCAACCAATGCATTGCAATTGAGAGGAGGATCTTGGATAAAACGTCCTCCGGAATCCTCTGAGCATCGTTGGAGGACGGCATAAATCCATCATTGTCAGCCTTGTCCTCTGGGGATGAGGAGTACAAGGAAGAGTCCAATGATGACGTTGTACCAGGCACGGAAGTACAACCACACCAATTTGCATCCTCTTTGCAACCTCCTGTGTTGCCCCCTATTCTACTCTCCGATGGCACACAGGCAAACAATTCCACGGACAACAACGCCATGTCCAGTTTGAATCTGATTTGATCCCACAAGATCTGTTCTGAAATTGTGAATCAAAATAATTGATTCTAAGGGGCAGTCTTAGCGCTCAACACATGTTCTTTTTTCACACATTTACACAATTTTTTTTCGTATCCGTATGATTTCGCGTTTTTGCCTACACAGATGATTTATTTTCACACAATTCTCTGCTCGAGCGAGTTTTGGCGCGAAACATATATCTGTGTGGCGAAACAGATATTTGTGTTGCTCCAGACCGCCACACACATGTATCTGTGTGCACGCAATCTCGTTGAAGACTGCATCTTCCCCGTTGCTACAACCACAACTCCAATAACCATCGAAGCCTCACAACCGTGTTGACGACGCAATCTTCAGCCTTCCAAAACCCCCATAAACCATCATTCTAATCAGCAACACTCCCATGATGCGATCACGATCGCAAAAATCACGACAAAAAAGATGCCGCCCAACTCGGCCTACAAAACGAAAGTGTGTTGTTCTGGATTTGCCTCCTGATCTTCGTGTTCTCCACAAAAAGAGTACGGACGACGAGCTTGATTCCTTGCTGTTTATCAACTACACATCAGTTGCCTCATATGATGTTGATTACAACTCTGCTTCAAAGGACGGGGGCATCAATGGTCTGTTGGATGACGCAGCAAATGATTTGCAAGATCTGCAGGACCTACAGTTCTTGCAGGACACAACAAGTACACGGAGGGGCAATCGGTGGGATCACAAGAGATTGAATTGGGATTCACATGTGGAGCAGCTTCAACACGAGGGATCATTTGGAAATGAGTACTGCATGACACTCTCTACACATGGCAAACTCATCCGAATCCTTGATCCTCTTTTGCAAAGATGTGAATACAACAGCCGGTGTTCTGAACCCATTTTGGTTGAACATATTACGGCAGTGGGTTTGAGAGTACTGTCAGGTGGTCGCCCAAAAGATCAAAAATGGATAGTTGGTAGCAGTAGAGCCGCAGCGTACGATGCTTTTGATGCTTTCGTGGAAGCAGTCAATTTGGCTCCGGAGTTGGCTATTAATATTCCAAAGACATCGAATGAATGGGAGACAATCTACCGTCAGTACAAAATGAAGAGCACAAATGAGATTATGGCTGGTTGTGTTGGAGCGCTTGATGGATTTTTTCAGCGAACGAATAAACCAATTAGCAAAGAAGTTTCCAATGTTCTTGCTTATTACTCTGGCCATTACGAATCTTACGGTTTAAACTGCCAAGCTTGTGTCAAACCGGATTTGCAGTTCATGTACTTTGGGGTTGTTACACCAGGAAGCACAAACGACAATATCTCATACCCAATTGCAAAAGCTTTGAAGGATACATTCGATTCTCTTCCTCTCGGAAGATTTGGTGTTGCAGATGCTGCGTATACTCTCAGTGATTGTTTACTAGTCACCTTCACTGGAGCGGATAGGTTAGATCCTGGAAAAGACGCTTTCAATTATTATCTTTCACAGTTGCGAATTCGTGTTGAGATGGCATTCGGAAGACTTGTAAATAAGTTCAGGATATTGAGTGGTAAAATTTCTGGGTCGTTGCAAAGAGTAGCTGCTATTTTGGAAGCATGCGCCCGCTTGCACAACTTTATCATCAGAGAAGACAAACCATTTGGTAATATTTTTGACACTATCCAGGAAGAAATGGACGATATGGCTTTGGTACCACATAGTGCCGCACCGCTTGGCATGGCATATCTTCCTGTTGTGCCAAACGATGAATTCCAATGTTACCCTGGAATCTCTCGCACTAGTGAAGCAATACTTGATCACATCCGTGAATTTGACATACGAAGACCCATGCACAACATTGAGCGAAAAACGAGGGAAGCTGAAGTAGTACATGAGACTGTTCGCTCTCCAAACGGATGTGAATGTGACAGAGAATTCATTAGCCCAATGTAGAGCCATAATCATGAAAATAATAGTAGAATTAAAATAATAGTAGAATTAAAATAATAGTAGAATTAATCATCCCCATCATTACTTTAGTCACTGAAATAATAATAGAATTAAATTATAATAGTAGAATTAATCATCCCAATTAAAATGATAGTAGAATTAATCATCCCCATCATCACTCCCTGCTTTTATAAATTTTACTACCTCACATCAGAACTGGAGACTTTTTGTGTAGTCGGTATAGGTCAGTGCTGGAAAGTCACACATCATGGGTTCGATTCCCACGGTGTTACCATTTGCATTGGTTTTGCCTGATCGCTATGCTGAAATCAGAAGAAATTCTGCCTCTACTCTAGACCTGCCCTTTGCTGTCGTTGATCCTGATCAGGACAGCCCATCTTTTCCTTTAACTTTTCATATTCATTCTGATAAATCTTGGCATTCTTCTTAGCAATCTTGTATCGCTTCCTGATATCAGTTAACGAGTCGACAGAATCAAATTCCCGCTTCGCTGTTTTGTATTTCTTCTTCAACGCCTCGGCTCTCATTGTCTCCCTCTCACAATCAGACCGCATCTGCATCATACGATCAAACTTGTCAATCTGATTCATGTCATATTGTCTCTCAGCCATTGCAGAAGCCGCCTCCTCCGTTGCTTCCATTGCTGCATTCTTACGAGACCGAAAGTTTGTCAAGTTTGGTGGCGGAGTGAGACTACGTTCAGTGGCATTTGAGGAGCCTCTCTTTAGCTTTCGTTTAGGTGGATCAGTTGAGCAACGCTTCACACCATCTCCTAACTCTGCATAAGCACAATCCTGCAAAGCCTTGTCGCCAGTTTCCACAAGACACTCATGAAAATAAAGCAAATAAGGCCTTCCACCAACATACGCACCAAATTGATCATGCTCGCCTGACACGTTCTTCTTATTGCGGCACTCACGGTAAACAGCACCAAGGTAGGTCACCACCTGCTCAAACTCTTCGTAATTCAGATCATCCCATGTATTGCAAATGTCAGGGAGGACAGAGAACCCAACTAAAGCATTCCTGGCTGCTGGAGAGAGTACTTTCAATGTGTCAAGGTCGGATTCGTAACACTCATGCAAAGTCTGCCAAGCAACTGGCTTTGGATTCCTTGTATCTTGGTCTTCTTGGTCATGTGAGTCCTTGGTTTGAACATATAGCTCTTTCTTGAGGATGATGACGTTAATGGCTCGGTAGAGAGTGCCATCCATCGTGACACAATTGGGCTTTGTACGTTTGCTCTTCGACATACTTCTCAATGTAGTCTTGATCTTGTCCTTGAATCCTTGTGAGTTGATGTGGTTGGCAACATTCTTACCAAGCTGCGAAGATAACCGCAATGACTGCGACTTTGATATATTGTTCGCCTTCATAAATGCCTCCTTCACTGTAGCAGACAGCTCTGACCACTTTCTCGGCCCAACAGTATCAACATCCTCCCCATCTGTGGTCAGCACTACGTCTTGGAGCTTCAGCCCCCTTGCCCAAATAAGCATCCGCTCCTTCGCCTGTTCCTTTTCTGCCTTGCTACGTTTTGGCATTGCAGGAGCTTTGTCAACACTTCCTTTGCTGTTGCCATCAATGGACTCTGTGGTGGCTACTGTCTCCCCTTCAATATTGAGATATCCTCCTTCAACAGTAGCTACGTCATCATGGTTGAGGATCTCAGCTCTTGGTGTACGGTCACTTTCGTCACCATTGTCGTGCCGATTACCCTGATCCATGGCATGTACAAATGAGAAGTGATGGACGAGATCTCACAGATTCGGGGGGGGAAAGTTCCAGATGGAATGGTAAGCCTAAATCTGTGTGTGTGTTCACGCCTGACGTGGAAATAGCGCTAAGACTGAAATTCACACAAATCGCTGTACCTAAAAAATATCTGTGTGTGTGACACTGAGCGCTAAGACAGCGCCTAAGACAAGTCTCCTCTGCCTGAAATTGCCTGGAAGGCATTTCTTACAACGGGGGAAAGAACCATGCAAAGCACGCATTCCCCACTCACTAGATTGTCGTAGCGATGTGTAAACATTGCTCACACGTATCATGTACTCACGCATTGCTGGATATAACTGCCAAGCACTCCTCATTCATGGGACCCACCAATATGTTCCACACATCACCACTACAAGGGAATCCTTGATCCATGCAAATCTTGTAATGGCCAATCCTCCTGCAAATTGAATACAAGAACCTTGCACACAGTGATCCGTCTGCCCAACTACCGGGGAAGTTGATTGCTGCAATGAAGACCTTTCCATCAGGACCATATGTGAACACATTATTCACAGTTGTATCACACTCGCACCCGCTGTAGAAAGCATTCTGAGGTACACGTTCTGAAGTACATTTTGTTCTCAGGGCGACACCATCCATAAACCCAATCACATTATCAATCGACGGCTCACGATTGCTGACCATCGATGTGAACAATTCCACTTTCTCCGGACTAGACAATTTTATCCTTGCAAATGGGTGATTTTGTAACCGTGTCGCAACCAATTTCATCATATGCTTCAACATGCGAGAACAAGCATTTGGTGTCACACCAAAAATCAAACACAGATATTTGTAATTCATTGCGCTGCCAATATAATCAAGAAACAGTCCCAACTGCCCCTGGGATGTCAAAGACCACTTAGGCCCTTTAGATTTAGGTAGAGACGGATGACCAGGCGGCTTAAGAATGTAATGAAGCATATCAAAAGCTTCACGGGTTAGCCCTGTCATCAACAAGAAAGATGAAGGATCGCCGTGGAGGAGAAGATGATTCCACGGTGCTTTCAATGGATGTAGAACAACCATTTGCGATCACGGATGCTATTCAAGAAAGCGCAAAGGGAGAGAACAAGGGCAAGTAGCTTAACGTGATATTTCCTTGTCGCAGAAGGTATAACTGACAACATTCTGCTCGTGGAGTTATTGGGAAGCATCAGGGATTGAATTCAGAATCGTCAAGGGTGAAATGATGGAGGGGACGGATGAGATAGTGGTGAGTGTCTATCCATCTTTACGAGAATCTACATTTTTTTGTCAGGGAGAATCGCGAAAATTGAACTTTGGAACGGTTTTGTCTAAAAGTAATTGGGTGACTACCTTAATTGTTCTAAGTGTCTAAATGTTCAAATATCCAAATATTTGGAACGGCCAAATCTGTTCCAAACCTCTTGCCCTACCCCCCCTTTTTGTTTAAACCCGATTCTAAAATAGAAAAAAGGGGGGGTGTCCAGACACCCCCCCTTTTTGTCTATTTTGGAAAAATAGACATTTAGAACAAAAAAATTCCACGTGGAAGCACTTGGAAGCAGGTGGAGGGGCTTGACACCGCGAATTCTCATAAAAATCATGAGCGATAACAAACGCCGGCCCCTTTGTGACAAAGACCCATTTGAGAAAGTGCACATCGACTGTGCAGGGCCATGGACCGTTCGCATCCAAAATGCAATCGCGAATGAAATCCACATTTAACAATGTTGGATGCGTGCACAGGATGGCCAGAACTAGCCCTAATCCCCCTACCAACAACTCAAAAAGCTGTGCCAACGAATTCGACAAAAATCGGCTCTGTCGATGCCCCTGATCCTCTGAATGCGGCCATGACAACAGAAACGAATTCATGGGGGAGAATCTACAACAAAGATGACTGGCGGAACAACGTCAATCTTCTCATCAAAGCTGCCAAGCGGTCAAAATCGACTGGCAACTTCTCAAGGAGCAGCGCAGGAAACAATCAGCCGCAAACAACAGAAAGGAAAACAAAAATCGGCTACAACATGAGTACAAAGTTGGAGACTTATTGCTCATCATGGAAAAGACTTACGAGCGACAGAAAAAGCCCAAGCTCTCATTGCCTAAGCAAGGGCCATATGAAAATATATGTGTCATCAACAAAGGCAATGTCCCTATCCGGTGGGGTGACTTTGATGAAGAAATCTCAATTCACCACCTTCACCATTATCACAAAATCGACAATTAACTGATCCCACTGCATGTCACAAAGTAAATAATACTTCATTGCCAGCTCTTCGTATCATGGGGAGAATATACCATGCAGTTTTAACATCATTTTTACTATTGTTTGCAATCAGTTTTATTTTAGATTCCTAGACAAATAGTTCACAATAACTTTATCAATCTTTTGATTCAACTGAATTAGTCTCTTGTCTCTAACAATAATAGAACATTTTGTGTTAAGGTGTTAGAAATGATAATGGGGGATGCTGAGAGAAATGGTGATGGGCATCACGGTTGTATCGAGAATCTCGATGTATTTATCGGGAAATCATGCGAAAAACGAAATTTGGGACAGTTGACGCCAAAAGAATTGCGGTAGTCATTTTTAAAAACTGTCCCAAATCAGTTCTAAATTAAACATCTGGGACTGGATATTTGAACATTTAGACACTTAGAACAATTAAGGTAGTCACCCATTATGGTAGGCATTTTTAAAAAATTGTCCCAAATCGGTTCTAAATTATACATCTGGGACTGGATATCTGGATATTGTAGTCACCCAATGTCCCAGATGTATACTTTAGAACTGATTTGGGACAGTTTTTAAGAACTGACTACCACAATTACTTTTGGCTACAAATGTTTCAGATTTCGTTTTTTGCATGATTACCTGATGTTGACAGCGAGATTCGCGAAACAACCAAGATGCCCATCACCATTTCCCTCCGCGTTCTCCATCACCACTTCGTTCTGACACCATGACGCATTCTGAATGATCCACAAGCAGAATTCTGTCAATCGTTCCTGCCTCTTCCACTCACTATCACGATAAGATACTTGCGCTTATCTTAGCACTTTGCACGTATTCCAACAGCCTATGTGAACGCACGTGGCTGTTACAGGGAAGCCGTATCGTACTCCCTTGTTCTAACGTGTTCTAACATATCCAAACAGAATCAGCGATTGTTATCGCACATAGATTAAAAAGACTGTGCGGGCAATAACCTATTCACATGCTTCCACATGCTTCCACGTGGTATTTTTTTGTTCCAGATAGTTCCAGATCCTTGTTTTTCCAATCTGGAAAAAAGGGGGGATGTCCGGACACCCCCCCCTTTTTCCAGATTTTTTCGGTTTAGAATCGCATTTGGAAAAAAAGGGGTAGGGCAAGAGGTCTGGAACAGATCTGGCCGTTCCAGAAATTTGGATATTTGAACATCTAGACACCTGGAACAATTAGGGTAGTCACCCAATCTGTTCTAAACCTCTTGCCCTACCCCCTTTTTTCTCTAAATCCGTTTCTATTTTAGACAAAAAGGGGGGTGTCCGGACACCCCCCCCCCTTTTCATCCATTTTGCAAAAATAGATATTTAGACCGAAAAAAATACCACTTGGAAGCACAGGAATAGGTTGTTCCTCGCGAAGTCTTGTAAAACCATGAGTGATGACGAATCGCCAATGCTGTTTGAATACACTAGAACAGGCTAGAACAAGGGCCAGAATCTTAAGCCGATATTCCGTGGTTGCGGAAGGAACATATAAGTGTCAACATGGCCTGCTGGTTGATATCTCCGGTGGAGTCGGCGCGACCTATGGAAAGTGGGACGAAGGCCGGATACCATGGTGGCGGGTATGGTATGATACAGTATGTTGTACCATAGTAGAGTGTCCATGTTTTTGATATTTGTTAGTTGAACGACGGCAAATTGGTCAGTTGTCGGAGTAGAGGTCACTAACAAATTTCAAAGTCGCAAATGTCGATTTTTGTGTGTCCATGTTTACACCGTAAATTTGTCAGCGATCAACTGTTGTGGTGATGGACAGACCACTAAAGCCTTGCCCACAAAAACTAACAACCAGAATCGGAAGAAAATGCTCTACGGGAGGATTTTGGTATCTCCTACGACTTGCGAGCAACCATCAAATTTGTTAAGTTGCTAACAAATTTGATCAAACTTGTTTGTCGACCGTTTTTTATATTATTTGTTCGTTCACTTCGTCGGACCGGTGATATCCTCTACGGAGAGATAAAATGACTAACAAATTGAAAGTTGGTTGCTTGCAAATTTGAAAAACATGGACGGTAGTGCTGAGCTCTCGATGTCGATTATGTCGATGTATCTCATTCTCGAGAATTTACAGTATTTCATGTGTAAGTATCGTGAAAATCAAAATTTGGTTCGATTTTGTCTAAAATTAATTACGGTAGCCATTTTTAAAAACTGTCCCAAAGCCGTTCTAAATTCGGAATTTGGGACTGGAAATCTGGACACTACTTAGACACATAGAACAATTAAAGTAGTAGTCTCCCACTATTGTACTTAGATAGAGTATTAGAGTCTAGAGTAGAAGCCTCGTAGTTAAAGGTTCATGTGCGCGGACAAACCTGAGGGAGACCAGAGGGTCAACTCTGTCTGAACTGGGAATTGTGCACTGTGGCAGGAGGCAGGGACCATCGTCAACTCAACCCTGCGTCGACGATGACAACCGACGAGCAGATTCGCCGCCGTCCGAAAAAGAAATTCACTCTCCTCCTCTCGCCCATAACTGTCCCATCACATCCCCAGCAACACCATAGACGAAACTACATGAAATATTTGCTGCTCGTTATTGCGACGGCTCTTTTTTTGACATGGATGTTCGCAGGTACCGACGTCAGGGGAGAGTCTGGATTGTCGTCATCGAGAGCGGGGCAGCGTGCGAAGACTATGAATATTCATCATAAGTTCTCAAAACCCAATGTAATAAGGACAATCAACAACGAAAAAGATGGCGACTCGTGGGATTCAACCTTTGTGCCATATAACGAAGAAGACATAAATGGTGAAGCAGCTATCAAGCCTTCGAATTCTTCCCGACCCTTTCAATACATTGGGGACATGGATCCGACCAAACCTCAACCGTGGCCAAAGGACGAAGCAGATTGGTGGGCGCTACACGAAAAACTCGTAGAGCAAGTACGGGAGTCGGATGAAATGCTTCCGAGACATACAAACGATGATTATTTACCTCAGTTAGTGTTTTATGGAGATAGTATAACAGAGGGGTGGAATGGAACCTCCTTTGGAAATACTCCTGGTCCTACTCGAATGTGGGGGGCAGGAGAATCCAGCAAAATTCGTCAAGTCTTTGAAAAACATTTTGGAGAGAGTTCTGCCTGGGGAAAACGTGCATTGCTTCCGCCATTGATATTAGGCATAAGTGGATCGAGGACGTATGATTTTATCTGGCGTTTAGAGAATGGAGAGTTCCCTACATCACGTTTGATTGCGGCACAGACTGGCTCTGATAATGGATCGTTTGAGTTAAAGAGTATGGAACGAATTCATATAGTGTTAATAGGCACAAACAATCTTGGTGGAGGAATGGTTCCGGATAGCACCATTGCGGGTATTGATGCGGCGGGTCGAAAATTATTGCAGATGATCCAAGATTCTTCTCCTCGGAGCACTCCCGCAGCAATTGTTTTCAACGAGCTATTGCCGAGGAAAGATGATTTTCGTGCGGTTAAAATGTGCCCACCTCGGTGCAAAAACCTAACCACAATGGAACCTTACACATCATTCATGCCTGCAATTCATAAAGTGAACGAGGCCTTGCCAAATTTGCTACGTGGCTGGGTGAATGATTATCCAAACACTCGAATTGTATTGCTTTCTTCGCAAAATGATGATGGCAACAACAACAGCACACAAAAGAACATCAATTCAAATTTTGACATAAGAATAATGCGTTGTGGAGAGGAAATGTTTGCATTTGAGAATGAACAAGAGTTTGATGAAAACATGCCCGATCGATTACATCCAAATGCAAAGGGCTATGAGATGTGGGCTCGTTGTTTGAAGCGTGGCTTGACAGAAATTATGGATAACGCAATTGAATTACTGTAATGTTTTCTTTGTATCAAAATAGTTCCCAAGTATGTTAATAACTTTTTTCGATCCCAGATTATAGGCGCTAAAGTCTCATTTAACACTAAAGTATTGTTATTGCAACACTATTTTTGGATAGCTAAAAACTACAAAAAATGTTCCAGGATGAAAAGTAAGGACTCTGAGACCAAGTTTCGATCTATTCTTCACCAAGTTCATCCTCGTACAACATAGCCCCATCAATCAAAGCCTCACATCCAGCAAAGACAGCACAAGCCTTACTCTCGTCTTCCTTACAGTTGTACTCTCCACTGTCGAAGCAACACATGCTGGAATGACAAAGCTTTTGACAGTCCGACATATCCTCATTTAACCTTCCCTCGCTACATGCCGTAACGATCCGCTCGGCAGTTTCAAGGAGATGTTGCTGTTGATTTCCGTCACTTTCTATTGAAGGACTAGGAAACATTCCTTTCGCATCGATTACAGCATAACCGATAGCCACGCATGCCCCGATGATTACGGACAGCAAAGCGAACAAAATCAAAAACTGTTGAGTCACGAGACTACACCCGGCTCCCCCCGGCCCGTACACTTTTTTGGGATTCGTCAAATTAGATTGGGACCCATTCTTTGTTAGCACGGTAAAGGCGCCACCTTCAGATGAATGGCCAATGATATCTTCGTCATCAGATGACTCCGAGGCATCGTCTACGAGATCGGTGATATCCACAATTCTTGACATGGCTTTAGGATCGTAGCGTGACGATGGTGCGGCTGCATTCAAAAGTGACGAGCAAAAGATTGAAGTTCACACAGTGAAATATTGAAGAGAAATAATTAACGAAAAGGAAAATGACACACCAACGTTGCTTCCGCCGACGGTTGTCTCCACAGCACCATTATTTGTATCTACGCTGACTCCAGTGCTGCCGATGCTACCTTCGCCACGTCTATGGCCGCGCCCGCTGTTGTCTGCGCCCCAATCAAGCCGTGATAGTTCTCCTACGGATGAGGACATGGTCTCAAGGTACAATAGGTGTAGGTCGGTGAGAAGTCGGTTCTCAAGTTGGGTTCTGGTCGGATGACCTCTGTATTATGAAACGAGAGACTGGGTCACGAAAGGTAGACGAAAGGTCATGAAGACAGTTAGAATTCGGAGAAATAATCTACCATCTAAAATAGACAAACACACTGACTGACCTTTTGAAAGAGTGCAATACCCGTTCTTCGGTGCCAAACCCGCAGGTATCATGAGCAGAGCATGAGCGATGACGATCGTCCGTGTTGTGGTATTCTTCCAGTATCTTCCTCTTCTACAGATTGCTCGCAATACGTAGCCGCAGAGGACAGGAGACTTGCGACACAAACAAACCCCATACACACGAAAGATCTGTATCCTTAGCGATTTTGTTCAGGCGACAGCATTCCCATACCAGAGACACTTGGCCGCTCATCGACCCCTAATTGATCAAACTGGGTAGCGGTCTCGACCGACTTGTTTGACTATCATCGATTTCTGCGACTTCAAGAGCCTCCATCTAATGGCTGTCGCCATCATTTGACAGCCGATATAAGGGCATCGTCAACTTTCTGCGACTTGTCACGGCATCAAAGACTGCCCATACGCGCATCTTATGACATCCATCGCCATGAAAAAATTGTTTCAAGAGTGCACTCCTCGCTACCATCCATTTAAATGGATTTTTCTGAATTCTGCAATCTTACTGTGGTCGATGCTTTTCCTTATCTTGATTCTCAGCAACACCACAACCGAAAACTCAAATAAAAAGGCTAGAATTGAATGTCATTACCTCGTCTACGACTTTGTCACTTGCATAGTGTGGCTGATTGAAGTGACGTGCAATGCGTTGGATCACATAGGATTCTTCGATGATACTGAAGACGATCGCGGAGAGAGCCAATCGCAAATGGAACCGCGTTCGTGTCATGCGCCTAATAAAGTTGAAAGGACACGAAGTGAAGTTGTCGCGCTTTGGATTGAGTTGGCTCTTGCGGCATTTTTTTTCATCGACTCGACAACCATTGCTTTCCATCTAAGCCAAGAGCAGATTCATCGGCAGGCTAAAGGGATGACGTTAGATCTATGTATTAACATTGTGGCCTATGCTTTCTTGCTATATCGGCAAGTTGTAAACCGGAATAAAACGGATCGTGATACTACTGTGACTTTTGAGCATGCCACAAATCCGCTTGTGTAGAATTTGGTCAATGAAAGTTCTATGTTAAAGAAATGAACCGAATTCGGTAAACCCTCCCTTTCTTGTGCCTAGTTCTGCTAATAATTACTTGTTTAGTTGCCATAACACTGGCGCGTCGTTTCTTCGTATTAATGAGGCCGTCGTCAGCTCATAATAACCAATAATTTGACACAAAAATCTTCATTGACGGAATTTGTAACGGCGATGAGCACTTGGGCGATTAATTAGGGGTGGTATCAAAAAAAGCTTATCATTATTTATTTGTATGAAATGTTTATTCCGCCACTTCAGTATTGGATAGATAGCCATGCCCTATATCAGGCAGTTCTTGGAGTCGAAGAACGGAGAGAAGAACTGTAACTCAACAAGTTTTCAGGCAGACCAACTGGATTGATACCCAGACCTTGAATCAAATCGGAGTTTTCAGGTGATTGCGAGTTTTCTAATTTGTTCAATATTGCCTTGATTTCTTGAGTCATATCTCTTGTGGCTAGTTTGAACCCTGCACCATTTGGACCGTACATTGTTTTCTGAGTTTCACTTGAACGAGAATCAGTCTTGGTAGGTACAGCATCATCATCGAGGTCTAGTATAACATCGCTTTGTATGTCGTCTTGAACGGATGCTGGCATGGTTTAACGGTTTTAAGCGTTCTCGATCTCAGTTGTTTCCTGAATCTTTGGCAGGGGAAGAGGTAAGAAATGTGCTGCTATTGTCTGCTGTGCTCTTGGAGGCTCGCTCGCCATATGCGCTGGACTTGGAATGGATGTAGTTGAGATGAATTTGATTCTCGGGTAGCAAGAGATTGATCGCAAACTGATAAAATTTCGTACCATTCTGCGTGAAACCATTCCTAACAGTCGCACACGAGCACAGAATAATGTCCGAAAGCCTATAGCCAACTGGTCTGGGACTCACGAGTTCTTTCATTTTTGAGTTGGTGGGGTGCTTGGTATTGTACAATACACTTGAATGTCAATTTTCCATGACGGACACTTCCGAGATGTCAGAATCGCCGACTCTTCCATCTTTTTGTTGCGAATGTGAGGTCCTCTAGGGTTATCCAAGTTAGCATACCTTAATCCGGAGAATCACGTCTCGTGGTTCACGTGCAAGGTGATCCGATATAATAATATATGTATTGTACACATGACTAACGAGTACCGCACCGAGCGGAGGAAAGTGAGATAATGTGAGATTAGGTGAGATTCCAGACCCACGTCAACCTCCGAGTGCTGTTTTCAGAATGCCTCTCTGGCCGCGACTCAACATTGCGCGAACGGCAATTATTGAAGTTAGTGGGCTATGAAAATAATCCCTCCGTGTTTCGGAGAATCAAAGTGGCACCCGTTTTTTCTTCAAGGGCAGACGCACAATAAACGTACTTCTTCAGAAGTTTGAAGATGGAGACCCTTCTGCTTCTCTCACACTACATGGTATGGTACTTAACAACCAAGACAAACAAAGACAGAGAGGACTTGTGAGAAAATATGAATGTCATAAACTTAATTTTCAATTCATAACTTCCACAGCAACTTCACCATTGCTGATAGCTCAGCCTCTAGACTGAATATACTGCTGCTACCCAACTGCTCACAGGTAAAACAAACAGGGACAGTAAGATCTTACTCACTAGCCTTGCCATGGTTGGTATCTTGGTCCCCACAGAGAATCCAGAGACACCATCTTTATTCTCCTCACTAAAACAACAAGAGAGAACAGTGGCCACAAGGGAAAGATGAAGCTGTTGAAAGGACACTGCATCCGCTTCCTCATAAAGGGGAAGCATTATCATGCCAGCGCATGAATGTATAACTTGCAGATTAGAGTAAAAAAGTGAGCACATCATTGTACTATCTGTACCCTCATGTCTCTATTTATTCTACGGCTATTCTCATTCACGTGTCACCCTTTGTACCATCTGACCTTCGTCCTATTCCTCAGTACTCCATTGTACACATTATTTCTCTGGTCATATCTTGGTCCACCAATTTGACTGGTGATACTACCTGGTCTTGTCTCATCTCCCGACACACTCCTGCAATAATGCTGAGGGACATGTGTTCTCTCATTGCTCATTGGTTTCAGAATAGATTGTGAAGGAGATTCAGGTCTTGGTCACAGTTCTCTAGCTTTGCCCATTTGATCAGCTCCGTCATCATAATCCTCATCAACATTCATGAGATACGATATATCCCTGCCAAACACTGCTCCTTACTTTGGTTTGGTCAGTATGTCGGACCACATCTTTTCCGTGGGCTGATGTACTTCTTCCACTTCCCCGTTGTCAACCTTGTCTTTAATAAAAAATATTTTGACTTGATATGTTTGATCCTCTTTGAGCTTGACCATCGTCCACTTTTCGCGAGCAATTTTGTAGATTTATTATCTTGATACAGAATATTTTGCTCAACTGTGTACCCCTGTGACTCTATGAAGTATCGGCACCAAAGGATCCATGGCAATGCATCGTTGATGCCAACCAACTTGCCTTCAGCTGAACTTCATCTTCTGCTTTTTTGAGAAACTCATCACTACACCCTTTCCTAATGACATCATTGTCCCGGTCTGCCCGCGACAGTCCGCATGCGCATTATATGAGGTGTCAACCCACCAACATATTACCCCCATATCTTCTTTACTAAGTGTTAACTTCATGTGTTTTGTGCCTTTCAAATATTTTAACACTCATTTCAGTTTTCCCCAATCGTCTTCATCTGGTTACTTTACGTGCAACATAAGAAATGCCACCGCTGGTTGAATATCTCTTCTCACTCTTATTGCTAAGAACAGTAACTTTGCCACTGTATAATGGAAATATTGAGCCAGCGCTTTTGCTCAGGTATTTCCCGAATCTATCTTACTCTTCTGCATCCCCAGCTTCAAATAGAAGCACCGATGCTGGTGATGCACATGGTCTCACTATCTCCTCCAGGAAGTCGTTGAATATCTTTTCAATATTTTGAATCATGGATAGTTTTTCCACCCATTCTCGGAGAAATCAAAGTCAATCCCCAAATAGTTGTGAATCTTTCCCATGTTTACTGTGATGTCTGATCCGTATCTTTTTCTCAGGAACAGCAGTACTTTTGCGATCTTCCTGAGGTCCTTTTATGAGACTTTCATATCATCCAGTTGCCACACCACGGTCATCTGTGAACCATTCACATCCATGTTGGCCGTGCATTGGTCATAATTGCTTATGACAAAACCAAACTCCTCCAAATCCTTTCTCAATTTTTGGTAGAAAAGCAACATGCTTCGTAACCGCCCATACATTGCTTTTTGAATCTTGATGAACAGAATGCTCTCACCTTTTGAGGTTGTCTTGATATGCGGCCTGCCGCCTTTACAACTGCAGTTTGACTTTTGCCATCAGTTCTGCTAGCTCTCACACAGCACCATTATCACTTCCTCATCTAGACCAGTGTGGAGGAAAGCCCCTGGTATGTCGAGGGTTATAATGTCTCTCATCTCTACTGCATTTCTCACTACTGCAATCATCAAGCTATCTGTCGCTACTGTTGGTTGTGGTGAATTACTTATCACTGTAGCCTCTTCGTTTACTCCCGTTTGCACATGTGTATCCCTTTATTTTACTGTCTCTTCTCTGGGTAGGGAACATCAGTGACAACAGAGCCTGTACCCTTTGCTCTTGGTTTAGTTTATTAGCATGCATGGGTATGTATGTTGCCATGTTGTGGAGATGCATCAGTACTTTGTCACAGCTTGTCTACCCCTGCCCCCAAAAAGCTTGAGTCCTGTTTGGATGGTATATTGTTGTGTCATAATCACTCCTATGACATGAATTACCACACCTTACTCAACATCAAAGACATTGAGAGTCAGATATCAGGTTTCAAATGACCTGATGCCCCATGAGACTGGCTTACGTTGTCTGGAATGTGTATACCTTTTCTGTAGCCCTTATGTCAGTGGCTTGTTTTGCCTCTTCAACTTGCCTTGATTATCATCCATGACAGATGGGTTGATGTGTATCACACCTTCTTGTTCCTGATACTATCACCCCTCAAAATCTATTATCGTTTTCTTTGTTTTTATTTCGATCAAGATACCTTCACTCTGCCAGGTTCACATTCTCATTCTTGACACCATGGTGATCCGTATTCGCAGTATCATTGTGATCATTGTCATTTTGCCCTGTGTCCATGGCATTGGTCACTGTATCCACTGTAAAGCCCTCGTTTTTGTCCCCAATAAACATGTCTCTGTTGTCCTTGGTATCCAACACATTGTTGTCAATGGAGAGTGCATCGTGATGCTCGGCTTCAGTATGTGGTGGTGGAGTTGAAAATACACCATTGTTATCATCATCATCATTGTCCTCAACATCAGTTATCATATATGTGCTGTATCTCTGATAAGTCCACTCCTGTAATCTTGTCACCAGTTGACTGCGGCACCACATTAGCACTATTAGCATTGGTGAGGACCTGGTTGGAAATCTCGCATCCATGGGTGGTGGGAATATTGCTGATTGACGTGGTGTTGTAATCGGATTTGAGTGGGATCCATGGCATTTTTGCTTGCATCTTGTCAGTATCATGTAGTTCATCTGCAATGAGCCCCTTGTTGACATCTGGTGCTTCATCATCCCAAGCATAGATCCATTGTTGACAGTTGAGAAATTCCAGTGTCACACGTTGTTTCCGTGATTTCTTTCCCAGTTTCAAAACAGTGTTGATTTGACCTAAGCCGTTTTGCTGTAGTTGTTACTATGTAGTAAACGGGTAGATACATGTTGTTGAAAGATTTTAATTATGAGAGTTACACTACTGAAATAGGTATTGCATGGTACACTAGGTGATCCATGCATCACCAAGCACAGGTGATCCTGTTAGAGATTGGAGGTGATTTTAGGGCAGTTCCATGACTGCTCCTTTTCTCTCAACTGCCAACAGGAACTGTCCCATGAGAAGGTTTCTGAGAAAGAAATCCTCTCTTGGATATTTTGTCTAAGAAACACCTAGAATGTATATGGGTGTTTCTCAAGAAAAAATTGTCTTTTGAATATTGTTTCTCAGAAACAATATCTTATGACTATTGTACTTCCTTTGTGTTACACAAAGGGAAGAGGACCATTGGAGGTTCCACCTGGAACCTCTTTGGGTTTACCAGTTAAGGTAGATAATTGGCCTATGTCACTCGCCCCCACGATTGGAGAATTAGCATGGCTCGCAGAAAAGTAAATCCGAATATGAGCCAGACTTGCAGAAAAACCGTTCTTATTTAGGTTAAAAATGTGCAAGCTGCCTGTGACGATTTGTACCTACATATTATTTTATGTTGTATATGAAGTGTAAGTTCATGTGGAGAGGGAGATTTGTCATGGCTTATGATAAAGCTGGTTTGATTGTACTCTCCTAAGTCAAACTTATATTCTGACTTATTTCCGCGTGTAACCCTGATTGTCTTATCGTATACTGTCTGTGATAGTCCAATTATCACTGGTATACCGACTGAATATTTGTGCGGGGTAAAATACCTCTGTTTACTAAAGCATTGCTTTCCACGGACCATGTGACCATAAATTTACGAGGATAATTTTGGGTCGGTTTGGTGTTGCCTGGTGTCTCCTATTGATTTTGTCTGTGTGTGCAAAAGTGGAATGCTGAACAACAATTCCATCTTATGATTGCTACACTACATTTTGGCGATAGGCACTGCATAGTAGGTATGAGTGAATGGCATCTCAGTGTTTGTTTAGGTAAACATTGTGCCACTAGAAGCTGCTGACAAGACCATGATTGGTACAGCAGGCCAAGCATCTCCATGATTTGGTTGATGTTGAACTCTAGATAGTAATTCACTTTTTGGGTTTTGATATTTGAAGACTCTGGTTGACTTACACTGGGAAGCCAAATGAAATGCATATGGTCCGAAAGTGTAGTGTTGAAACTGCACCTTAATTGTCACGATGTGTGTACAATGTGGATATTGAACCAGGTCTAGGTACGAAGGTGCTGATAGTACAGATATCCTGTTTGTTATCTTCTGCAATCCTTGATGTTGGTATATTGTCATTCTATTTGCTCTGTAACCCCTATGTATCCATGGGAATAGTTGCCCAAAGGGTCAGCTACCGGCAAGTGAGCAATGTCAAGTCATACCTAATGTATTGACTATAATCATTGGAAGGTCCAAGCATCAATGCCTATGTCTTTTGTACCATAAAGAGTGCGGATTCAGTGTTTATGATATCCTTTTGTATTCTGTAGCAAGGATCCTCGAGGGAGATCTGTACATGTATAACTCTTTTGTTGGTGGTAATGACATTGCAACATATTTAAATGTGCATGTGCATACCAATTTTTATATTTTGTAAGACAGTTGTTGACTATAATCTTATGGTTTATGGGACCATATTGTGACTTCACAGCGAGCATCATGGAGAAGTGAACTTTCCATGATATGTTGACAACATAATAGTTGTGTTTCTCTTTCGATTTTTCTAAGCTAGTGAAGCGATACTACATTTCTGTGCATAGCTTCTTGAGTTGCATTTGTTTTGCATTGCATGCCAACAAGGTGCTACATGTCTCTCAGTAGAGATGTTCATGTTTGACTTATCCTTTTGTGTGAGATGATATTCCTGTTTAACTAGGGATACTCACAATTCTATGTGCTGTGGTTTTACAAGAACAAAGGTTGTGGATCGTTTTTGTTCGTGTGCTCATGTGATTATGAGGCTTATTTTATGGTTTGTTGTGCAACACATATGTGCACTACCTATGGTCATCCCGTTGTCTTTAGCAAAAAGACCCACGTGTTTCGGTGACTCTAAGAGTCCTTCCTTATGGACACCATATGTGTTCTCCATGGATAATTCTGAAGGTAAACCGTCAGAAGTTCTCACAAGAGAATCAAGTACTAGTCATTGAGTCTCAGTGAGACCATTATCTAGTAAGACACAGTTCTGTTGAATCCAATAATGTTAATCATGGTCAAGGATTCATGTTCTCTTATTCTGTGTATTATATGCACTCTAAGTTCAGCAAGCTGTACTAGAATGCGAGCATACCCAACCTGAGTTGGTGTTGCTCTAGACTTGTTGTGGTAACAAATGTCTAACATTAATGTGTCTCTTTTTGTGTACGGTGTACCTCCTCCTCTACAATTCCAGTTGTGAGTGAGGCGAGACAATCATATTGTCTTACCCAAGGTTCTCCCTTGTACTGGACCACCCAGTAGCATGTGAGTTCCTTGTATGGGCGAATGTTTTAGCGAGTTTTTATCTGCTTGTAAGCATGGTTCTTTTGCCATGCGAAGACTTTGGGTCTGTTATTAAGCCCTTGTTGTCTTTGTTCAGAGATGTTGTGTATTGGTTTGTCATGCAAACCTTTACTCGCTGCTTGGTAAGTCCATCCTAACCTTGTTTAAGGTGGTCTCTCAAGCTAGCCTTTGGAGAATATATATTACTCCAAATGAGTTCTATTGAGAACAGTATGGCCATCATTGACTCCATTGAATGTGCTTGTGAGGCACATGGAAAACCCATGATTGTTATTGCTAGCTCTGAGTAGGTATAACCTTCTTCAGTTTTTCTAGGCATGAACGGGTTCCAGATGCATCAGTATCTAGTCTATGATTTGTTGACTTTTCATGAAGTCTTATGGTGTTTGCAGAGTTGAACATAGCAACATCTACAGTACTGTAAGGATTCTTTTGAGTTTAGACAGTTTTCCTAACTTTTTGTCCATATCTTATTTTAAGAATCACTTTTTGATTTACAGTAATTTATGTTTGTTTGGGTGTTCTGTTCTTGTACAGCCAGTTCTGACGACGGCTGTCAATGAAACCCTCCAGTCGCCAAGGTAAATTGTCCTCGTTGTTTTTACTTGACTTTTGGACTGGTTGTGCTCTGTCTTTATAGGCTGTAAACCTACCTCTTTGGAAAAATAGAGGTAAACAGGCACGTTCTTCCAACACACTGAACTTCATCAAACAGTTTCTCTTGTCATGAGAAACCTCAGTAATGTGTATGAAATTGAGTTTTGTAGTGTAAGTGTGTGTCTTTTTTCTTTTATTTTGACACAGCTTGGAAGGTCTGCTATTTTACTCAACCCCCAGAGGAGTTTTTCACAGGAGTGGTTAGCTCTGTGATCATGAGTATTTTTGCTCAAGAAGAGTCCTGCACTTAAGTGGTTAGCTATGTGCGTGGTATGTTGTGTCCAGGTTTTGTTTCAACTCTGGTTCACAGATTTTTGCAGACTTTGCATCAATTATCACTGGCAAGGTAAAATTGATCTTAACATATTTTATGTTGTTATTTGTTCGAAAATCTAGAACAATTCAAACTCAGTTCTTGCATTTGTCAAAGACTGAGGTCATATGCTGGCTTAGTCACTCTGGGTAACATGTACTCAGAAAAGTGTGTTTTGACAGGAATTTACTGCTTGTGCAATAAAAACATCGTGTGACTTTGCCCTTCCTTTTGAGTAGGAAGAACCCATCCTGCGTGCGCCAAGAGTTTGACACCTGCCTAGCTGGGTAAGGAAAACATATGGATGTTCCTAATTTTGGAACATGGGGAAGCTTGGAACTACGTCCTTCTTGCTTTCACTGTTACTGTAGCAACACTGTGTCAGGGGTTCGAAACCCAACATGGTTTGATTTCCAGTTGCTTTTTTGATACCATTGCTTGTTAATAGTGCAGCATGGCACATGTGTACATTTCTCTATGTGGGAGAAGAGTTCATCTTCTTGAGAAAACAATTCATGATGCCAGAAGATTTCTTGGCATTTTTGTTTTATTTTTACATGTAGCAAGGTATTTGAATATCAGGTTATTTTAACGTGACAGTAGAATTTTGATCAAGATTTTTCTCTAACGAGCTCTTTAATTTAAAATTAAATAATTCCGAATTTATATTTTCGGGCTCTAAATTCTATTTTCCTCGGACCAGAGGATGTGCATTTGGCTATTCATAAGCCAAATAGCTTTCTTTCCTTTTTTGCCAAGCTCGGTAGCTTAGATGCATGAAAGGGATACCACATGAGAAGAATTCTCACTTTTGTGGACGTTTCTCACTTTTTTGCTTGGATTTCAGAAAGAAATCAACAAGTTGCGTGTTTTCCTGATAAAAACCGCAAAAAGTCAGAAGTATTCTTGCGCAAATCAGGATTTCGCGAGAATTTTGCTCGGAGTGTTTCTGGGGCACGACAAGTAGTCGTTTCATGGGTCCATCTTGCGCCCCCATGCGTGCTGGGACTTGGAGGCAATACTCCGCGTCACTCTGACGTCTGACCGGGATGCGGCAATATATTGCGCTCCTATGACAATGTAAGGAGTAGAACAATTTTCTCTCCTAGGCTGGTCCATCGCGCACTAGGGCTGAGCCCAGCGAGTCTAGGACACAAGATATGTGGTCGTTTTTTTCAGATCGTGATTGCGAGGGCTGTGTCGCGAAACGTTTTGTGAAATGGGCTGTGCCGTGACGCGCTCCCATGTGAATGGGGCTGATCCACGATCGTGGGACTACGACCTCTCGGGGGTCATGAGCAACCTTTTTAGGCCTTAGAGGCCATACGATTCTTCATAGGGTCATTTTATGCCCTAGAAGATCTTTTTTTGTACTGCCCTAAGGCTTTAAGTACTTAGTGCTCCGTGGTGTCACTGCATCTGCATGTGATCACGGGTACGGACTAATTTTAAGTCTAATCGTGTTTTTAGGTCTAAAAATAGACTACACACATACTGCTCTTTCGGAAAAAAATAAACCGAGGCATTTATGTTTATTGCCTCTTCATTTTTAATGAGGGGCTGCTACTACCTAATAGGCACGTAAGCATTCGTGCCACAAATGCGTATGATACGTCACAAGTGGTCTTTATTTACGGCAAGTGCACTATGTGCTAAATGCGCGCTCTGCTAACAAAAGCGGAGTATACCCGTGTCAAGTGGGATCTAGTCCTCACTGACATACAGGGGAATTCTTTTTCGCTACGTGTTTCAAAAAAACACGTGCTGGCCTGTGAGTGAACTCACTTCAACTGGCTGAGTACGTGACTCGGGGCTCAGCTGTGGCAATATTGCTACTCTTGGGGTCAGGCAGCACAAGTTGCGCCACGTGTAACACACCAAGTGTATTGTACGGCTTCGAGCAACAAGGGACGACGGACAGACGAACCTACCATGGTCAACCACCGACAACAGCTGATGGATGATGGATGGTGGAATGACGGACAGACGATCCGATCTGGTTGCGCGAAGGCTATCAATTGATAGTGACCTAAGCCGTTTTGCTGTAGTTGTTACTATGTAGTAAACGGGTAGATACATGTTGTTGAAAGATTTTAATTATGAGAGTTACACTACTGAAATAGGTATTGCATGGTACACTAGGTGATCCATGCATCACCAAGCACAGGTGATCCTGTTAGAGATTGGAGGTGATTTTAGGGCAGTTCCATGACTGCTCCTTTTCTCTCAACTGCCAACAGGAACTGTCCCATGAGAAGGTTTCTGAGAAAGAAATCCTCTCTTGGATATTTTGTCTAAGAAACACCTAGAATGTATATGGGTGTTTCTCAAGAAAGAAATTGTCTTTTGAATATTGTTTCTCAGAAACAATATCTTATGACTATTGTACTTCCTTTGTGTTACACAAAGGGAAGAGGACCATTGGAGGTTCCACCTGGAACCTCTTTGGGTTTACCAGTTAAGGTAGATAATTGGCCTATGTCATGATTATCCAATCAAACATTGGCAAAGCCATGACCTTTCAACGCAAAATGACATGTCCAGTGGCAGTGTCAGGGTTAAAACAAGTGATGGAACCATGAACCATGAACATTACCGGTCGGTCGAAGTGCAATGCACTCATTGGTGCGGTCCCGAAGAGTGTTAGTCACAACCTTGTCAACCCTGGCTTTGGCGTATGCACCTAATTTAACCTGACAATGCTTCTTGAAATCCATTTTTACCCGGGACATGATCTTCGGTTGACCATGATTGCTGAGACCCCATTTGCATGTGGGAGTGCATTGATCCACATAACCACAAATTTTATGAGATGTATAAAAATTTAGTCCGTCATGCCTCTTTTTGTATCCAAGCTTGCTGCAGACACTTCTGGCTCGCTCCTTATTAACCATGTCCAAGTACCCGGTGGCATTGAACATAATCAACAAATTTAATTTCCGGTACAAATTGCTGGATACAGCAAAGCAATGGCACATAACATACTAAAAAATGCACCCCATGACACATATGGTGATAATGAAAATGATGTCAATGAAAGCCATTCCTCAGCAAATGAAAACACCAAAACATTAGAACATAAAATTAATGATGTCATTGCATCTAAACATCTTTCACAAAATAAGCTTTGTGCATTTTCAAATAATACAAAAGCACTTTATGAATAAATATAACAAATGGTATTGCAAACAACAAGTCATACACTTCACCAATGTTACTCATCACAGGTTCGTACAGAACAGGAAAACTTGGTCAATTCAATCAATAACAGAACGAGCTGAGTTCATGGAATTAAAAGCATGTATAAAACTGCCTTTATGGGTATTGCTGTATTGAACATTAATGGATACACCATGAACAGTTTCTTAATGTTCCACTGGAAATGAATGAATGCACTGGAACAACAAAACAATAAAACCTTGGAATGTAGACCACCTACAAGCATCTAAACAAAAATATAATGTTGATATCATATCTGCAATTATTATAGATGAAATTTCAATGGTTAAACTGTGGATATTAGTTTATCTTGATAGATGGCTGATAAATGCTACACAAAACTATGACAACCAATTTGCCTATAGGATGTTCCTCTTAACCACTTTTGGAAATACAATTTTACAAAAAGAATATAATAAAAATCTTCATGTAAGCTTACCAAAAATTAAAACACTTTAAACAAATAGCACACTGTGTCAAAAAGGACTTCAGACATTCCTGAGTGCAAGCCATTTAAAATTAAAAATCCAACATCATTGCATCAACAATCCAGAGCACATGACAAGTCTTGAAAAGGTGAGTGCAGGATTTAAATTGACCCCATCAGACTTTAATCTATTCCGAACACTTTCACAATCTGATTTAAATAGTTTAAATGATTTCTTGTATGGTACAATAATTGTTACAGGAAATCACGAACACCACAAACTGAATGCATTTTACGCAATGCTTTGGGCATACCTTTTTAACACACATGTCATTCAATGGAAAATAAAAATAAAACACAATCAATGGAGTGGAATGCCAGGTACCAGAGAAGGAATTATTCACATATAAAATCAAGCATGTTTCAATGAATACTTTGTTCCTTAATGTCCAGCATATCTCACCTACAACATAAATCATAATAATCTTGCAAACAGAGCATTCTTTAGCATTTCACTGAAAACGTAATAAAACTCACACCAATTGGAAGTATTATTGATTTGCTATTACCCCCAACTGTCATTTATGTTAAACTTTTCCCCGATTTTCTGCATGATGACCTTGCAGCTTCTGAAAACAAAAAACAAAACAAATAAGCATGGATCAATTACCAATGATGGAAAAATCATGGTTCCAATTGACAAAAACTGTTTGACATCATAATGAATCTATATTTGCTTGTGGGCCGCCATTATATGTCCATGCATCAACAGTTCCAAGGGCTCACAACTTCCCCATTGAACTTGAATTTTGAGTTACTGACCTGAGCCGCTTGGTCGAAAAATGTTTTGATCGATTTTAAAGGTAGATCAACAGGGGTCTATGATTTATTTTTATGAGCTTACTTTTGTGTAATTGTGAGAATGGAAGGGCAATGCTAATGTCGTTCTGTCTGTTTTGTTGAAAACAAACATTGTGTAGGTTCTACACAATGTTGGTATGTAATTACCCTTCTCAAGGGTGTTCTTTTGTTTGGAGCAACGGACTTCTGTGCTGGGGAGTCCTTGCCTCTGGGATCAGGGGCAATGGAGCCCTTTTCCTGGAGAGTCCTTGCCTCTTGGGATTTTACCTTTTCAATTTTAGGTAAAAGATTCTTTTTAATTTTTAGTACCTTAAGGTCCTAAATAAGGCAGTTTCTTGACCTATCCCAATCACTATTCCCAAAGCAAAGGATGAAGTATTCACAAATTTTATCATTCTCTATCTGAACTCCCCTCTGCTTTTCTTAGATTTTGATATGAACAAATGAAGACCCTGTTATCACATATTACAAGACACAACAATCTCAAATGATTCCTCCAAATGGGAAACAGAGATACACTTCAGTATATGTCAGACTTGAAAAAGGACACTTACACAGAGTACTATTTCAGGGTTTTGAGTGAATCAAGCTATGCAGTTGCACTTTGGGATCCAATCTGGCAGCCAAAGCTGCTTGTTTTATAGAAGAGACATTATTTTTTCCTGTCTCTTTCAACATGTTAACATATGCTGGATTTGAGCATGCAAACTCTATCTGTCTTTCGTGTAAAATCTAATTCTCTTAATGCCTTTATAAAAAATTCATTTTAATGTTCGTCATGTTGCTTTCCTCCAATTATATGAGCCAATTGAACTGAACATGGGATGATTTTCTTTCACACTCATACATGATCAACACAACACTTGACCACTTCCCCATGCCTGTTGGCGTGAGTTTTGAAAACAGCTATGAAAATCAGGTACAACCGGTGTAACACGCTACCTATAAGGTCGTAAGTTACTCCAGAGTTTCTCAATTAATGTGGTTCACCGTGATGTGACGGAGATTCCACCTTGATGACAAGCTACCACAAATAGTAAGAAAACTCGTGCAGATGACAACCGTGGTATTATTTATAGTAATACACCCACCTTCGACCTTCCAGAGCTGTGCCACAATCAATATTATGATGACCGACGACACCAACACGGTCACAACCTCCGATTTCTTGGACTTAATCCAAGCAGACACCACAAGCCCCCATAACACCGCTCACGGCACGAATCGCAAACAAAGAAACTTGGACGAAAGAAAATACAAAAGTGACACCGATGCACGAGTGACGGGATGGAATTCACGATCTCGAGAGTCGAGCCTCTTTCGCGTTCGGCTTACGCAGGGGACGGAATCGAGATCACGGTCGAGTGTAGAAGAGGATGAAGACGGTCGTTTCGATGGCAGCGAGGTTGGAATGCATCATCGACAGAAAATGCCTTTGCATGGAGGATACGGTGGAATGTTTGGTGCTGGCGCTGGACAGCTGAAAAATAACAAACCAAGTGATGATCATTCTGAGGAGGACTGCACGACGCTTTCTGAAACAAATGCGAGCACTATTTCAACGGCGTTTACGTTGGCTTCCACCTGGTTTTCAAGGTATACAGGGGGATCGATGATGTCTGCAAAGGGCAAGGTGCAAAATAAGGCAGGCGCCACTTTCAAATCATCGAAAAATGCCAGAGGCAACAGACCTCCATCGGAGCTATTTTCATCGTTGCCAGAATGGTGCATCACCCTCTCAACACATTATCTCCGGTTGCCATTCCAATGCCGATACTTCATTCAACTGTTCTCGATCATGGGGGTATTCTTTTTAGCGTCGCTCAACTACTTTGTCACCGTGGAAGATGGCCGTCCGTATTCGTTGTCATCTTCAGTGTTGGAAGGAGGGGGGGCTTCCCCTGACAAAATACCATCATTACATTTGAGAAAACCCTTCCAATTCTTGCATTCAGACATGCACGCGAACGAATTATTAGAAAAGGCAAAGGATAAACTACAATATAGCACACGAATTGGGACGGATGGACCGTTCACGTATGGTTGGAAATCCATGCCACGTCAAATATTTAATGATTTTGATACAGGATTTAATGATGAATCTCAACAGTCGAATAGTGACGGGGCATAGAAGATAAAGTCTTCCCTCCCAAAGGAACAGTGGCCTATGTTCTTCCAGTGACTACCTGTTACAATCCCTTGGACAATTCCAATGCTGAAATGGCGAATCTCTATCCTGATTCACCCAACCATCCCACAGATGAAGATTCCTTTCGTGATTTCGCCATAATGCTTCGAGCCATGGTCCATGCCCATTCCTATCAAAACCCCGCATCGGGAAGCATGTATGATTACAAAATGCATGCTTTGATACACCCGGATGCAAAAAAGTGTAGTGATAAGAAAGGCAACGTGGCGGATCGATCCTTGGTGTTACAAAATCTTGGTTATCAAGTGTCGATCCAGAGGCCTCAGATTAATCCTGAAAATATTGAGAGAAGTGAAAACCTTAAAAGTACTTTACTCAACATGCGGATAATTTGTCGGATTTAATACGTTTGAATGCCTACGAGTTGGAGGAGTATGATGCGGTAGTATTGGTGGATTATGATACTTTGATCTTGGGATCGGTAGACGAGGCGATCGATTTGATAAATGATAACAGGAAGGATAAAGATGATAGCGTGGATGCGGTATTCTCATGGAAGCATGTCAGTTCCTTTGGCCATCCTCAATTGAGGGCTTCCGTTGTCAACCTGTCATTTTTCATATTGAGACCTTCCAAGGAAAGATATGTAAAATTGCGAAGGGCTATAAAGGAATCGCAATTCTCAGAAGTGAAAGGCTGGGGTAGTATTGGAAGAGGTCGTTTCCCCGGTTGGATGACTACTCAAGGCTTCTTGACTTATTATTATGACGAGGTAGAGAATGCAGCCAAAGTGGAAATGAACCGTTGCACCGTTGGCAATACTGGCGAGTCGTATTCTTCGAAACACGCGAAAAATTCTGATTCTTCACCTCTCGAGCTCATAACCAATGCTGGAAAAGTGAACTGTGGATCTGACCAAGGTCAATCAACCAATCAATGCCAAGACTGCAGTAAGTCGGATCTCGAGGATGTTTTGGTAGCCGATTTTTCGTACTGCCTAGCTCCATGGAAGTGCGGCATGGGGGGTGCGACTTCTTCCTCTTCGTCCTCCCTAGCGGACACCCTCTCTTCATCGTTGTGCCGCAAATTTCAAAAACAGTGGTTTAGTGCTAGATTGCAGATGGAGGATGTTCACCCACAATTACAAAAGAGCAGTGGGAATATTTGCGTTGGTGGCGAGTATCAACCTATGAAAATCATCGAGCATTGAGTTTCAGTTTTGCATGCTCCCAGTGTTTAATATGTGGACGCGACGTACTGTTCCGAAACCATTAACATATTCTATGGCTCAAACAACGAAATTAAGACTTATGCCCTACAAACAACGCTAGGCCTTGGTGCAAATATATGATATTGTACTATGTAAGATTCCCCAGCCCCTACGAAAACCGTGTAAGCCAAAAAGACATTCAACTCATAAAATTTCCGCTCAGTCCATATATCGTGTATTCCTCGATATCAAGGCCTCAACTCCTTGCTCGCATATCCTGCCGTCTGTCATCCTTGACATTCAACTTTCACTCTATAGGTAATCCCCTTCTTCATAAAACGAATGTTGATACGCGCCGTCCCCCAACAAGGAGCCACGTTGCTTTAGCTCACCACTTCAATTTTCCACTCAATCCATACTTCTCTAACAGCCCTTGATAGTATGGCCACAACTCCTTCATCTTCTCTCCTCTCAACTCGTTCTCCCCATCCTTGGTATACAAATCGAACTTATTGAACAATTGAACCCACTTCATCCTCTCTTTATCCTCCTCCTTCATTAAATGCGTATAGGCACCCTTGTCATGCCATGGATAAGCCGAATGATAACGAATCATATCCAACGCTTCACGCGGCAACTTGCAGTTGTTGGCAACCAACATTCGATACATATACTCGTCATGACCCCACGCAAACTTGAGTGCATCCAATCCACAGTGTGGCTCATACATCCCACAGGTGGTGTTGTACCTCGCATCGTGCATATCAGGATTCAATGTATTGAACTCGGGAAAAACCACGGCGTCGTCTGGAATACGACATCCTACTACAAAGGTATCACCGCCCAATGCCCATTGCTTCCCATTTGGTGAATATCCGTCTTGACCGTCATTGGCATCCCCCCAAAGGAACATGATTTTACCCATGTCGTGGAGTAAACCCGTGAGCTGAAGCCAGTCGGGGTGTTGTGCTTTGCGGATGCCTTCGGCGGTTTGGAGGAGATGAAGTAGGTTGGGCTGTTTTGTATTGAACAACCAACAGGCATGAGTTCATTGTATCATATAAAACAGTGACATAAATTGTACAATGGTGCAATCTGCTATCAGATGATCAAAGCAAGAGAGCAATATACGTACCAAATCTAGATCAGGATCGCTGGCATCCACATAATTCTCCAATTCAACAAATGCCTCTTCGATTGTCATAAGCTTTCGGTACGTTCCATCTGTAGATTGGTTTGTTTACAATCGTTGCGCGAAAAGAATGTCGACAGGTGAGTAACTACTACGCCGACTGATGCACAACAAAAGAGTAAATGTATTGAATATACTCACTCTCAAACGAATACTTCTTCTCCATTCTCTCATAAAACTCCACAGTCTGATATGTCCTCATGTCACGATAATGTTCCACGACTCGATCCGGAGTATCCTTGTCTTGCGTGTAGGTTCGGAATTCCTCGAGTGCCTTGGTCGAAGCGTTAGTCTGAATATCTTTATAGCTCGATGAGGGAACAGTGGGTGAGCCTTGGTTCATTTGGGTGCAATGAGTGTCTTGGACAAGAAGTGACGACATGGTTGCTGTTTTACGAGCGAGTGACAATGTTGTTCTCGGTTCGATCTGAACTGAAGGTTTGATATGTGCTGTTGCCTTGACGATTATTTTGTGAGCACAGAATATTGAGTGTTTTGATCACCAATCGTTTGGCTCCTTTTGTGCTTGTAATTGTGTTGTGTTCTCTCCTCTGCATTGGTTGTTGGCGAATTGTGTGTCTGTGTTCTTTGAAAAGTGTTGTCAGATGGCGCAATCCCACGGATGCCATCAGGCGGAGTGTCAAGATTCAAGACGGTGTGATGCCACGTAAAATCTATTGATTCCGCAGTGAAAACCTTTTTCAGAATAATATCTTTCAGACATAAAATAATGTTTGTCAGATGGCCGGATTTTTGGACCGGGCATGGGAATCAGTTTGCAGTGGTCGGAGCAAAATGGATGGTTACAAATTAGTAGATTCGCCATACAGACAAACAGCAGGCAAACCATGGGAATCAATGTCGACAACGATGATGATGCACCGTCGTTGCACCCTCATTCGAAGAAAAAATAAATTTGTCTTGCTGACATCCTTGTCTGCTCTCATGTGTTCGCGACTGTTGGCAATAGATTCCATCGACGGGTAAGAGTACGATACTGCGTGGATGACAGACATGGATAATATCGGATACGAAGGCGGGATGCTGCGTACGATGTTAACATCTAACTGCCCACTGCCGCGCTTCTAATAGTGCTCAAGGGCGCAACTTTGTAGTCGAAAAACAATGCATGGGACCGAAAGGCTGCATCGAATGAATAAACACTCACGCACACAGAATATGAAAGCAAAACATCGACAAAGTCGAACATATCTTCGCCATGTTGTATTTCTGCTTCGAACGGTGTCATTTTCGCAATCATTTATCCATGTGCCACCGTCTACGGGGATTCAATTCCGGCAGACGAAGCTTGGCACGCTACTATTTTCACCGGACTTTAACAACTTTGAGGAATTCGAGGCTGAACCTTCGGGGCCGTACAATGGACATGAATCAAAGGCCATCCAAAATATTGTTATGCCCAATGGAAGAAATCAACCGCAGTCTCTCTTCCCGACACTCCACAACATTCTAACCTCCCCGCCAATCTCCTACTCCGATGTATTATCCGTCGACATTCTTAGCAAGCTCACCAATTCGGGCTTCGTTGACGACAACGATGTCTCGAATTTTGGGAAGGGTTTTTTTGCACGTGAAGAAGTACTATCGCAGATATTGATGCAACACTTTGCGTGGAAAGCCTTGGATGCTCATAGGGCTCGTGTGGGAATCATTGAGTTGGTGTATCAGACCACACAGGCGCAGGGAAGTCCTTCATTTTTAAGCTTGAAAGAAAACCCTGAAGCTGTTCTTTCTTCGCGTTATCAGACGATGTCATTGGCTGAATCATCTGTATCAATTGAGCCCTTCAAGACCTTGGAAAATGAGAATGATAAGCAACAACCATTACCAAAAGCCAAAAAGACGTCATGGAGATCTGTGTTAGTGAACGACAAAGCAAAATTACGCCGGTCTAAAAACAAAATGGGCAAGAGGAACCAAGCTATAAAGACTCCTACAGCTATGGACTTTCTACATCCGACCAATCAACCTACCCGACTCTATTTGAAGAGCTTGACAATTTCTGGGAATTTATGACAGTTCCACAAACATCTGCTAATGCTCAACCACCAATACGAGAGCGAACAGCCGAAGTCTATCAAACTCATGCAAAATTATTCTTGGGTGGGTTTAATACATCATTCAGATTGTTTCATTTAAACCCTGTGTTGCTTATCGCTTGATACTTCGTTATGTAGGTTGGGCGTTGGGTGCACGCGAAGACGTTGACATACGTGATCTAGTAGTCCCTCATAGCAATGATGGAGCAAATACATCAAAGCAGTCTGATATTCTTTCGGCTGCTGACAACACGATCCCATTGATATCGTCTTCCAAAACCGCGAATTCTGATAATATTCGCAGAGAATTATGGAATCGTGTAAGCATTCGTCGCGAATACACCGTCAAAGATAAAATATTGACTCCAGATGAAAAGAAAATAGACTTGAAACGACACGTGTCTCTTATCGACATTTTCCTGATAACTCGTCTCAATCGGCGTCATCCGTTTTGAATTATATTCTTTGGTTGCGCTCGCAGAGAAACATATCTTCGAATTATGAGGCAAACATTCTCCGGGGCTTAATCAAGCTTGTCAAATTCCGATTTGCATCAATACTGTCTGAAACGACTCCTTCTAGTTACCCATCCAAATCTAAAAATGCATCACCGTTAGACGATCTTCCTCTAGTTATTGAATTGAGGCGGCTTCATCGGGATGCAGGGCAAAAGCAAAGAAAAGCCAGCGATCGTCAGATGAAGGGAAAAAGTGGCTTGAATGGGATGAGTATTTGGAAGTCATTGAGATGCTTAGATGCGACTTGCTTGTACTGATCGACCGATTTGAAACAAATTTTACAGCGAATGAGGATAGAAAAGATGCTAGACACAGCCACGAAATTGATAAAAAGAAAGAGCATAAAATCGCAATCAAAAAGAAAGAAATAGCGACCATCTTCCAGCATTATCTCATACTTTCCTTCTTTGCATCTGTCCCTGACCGACAGAGAACATTTCGGGAGCTCGAGCTAGGAAGAAGTTTTTTGCGCGTAGATGGTACAAAACCAACCAGTTCTACGAACCACGCAGCGGCTTGTGCCATTTGGGTAATAAAACACACGGCAGATGACTACAAAACTGGTTCCACGTACGGAGAGAGACCGCCGCTCCCTCTTTCTTCGTTGTTGACTCCCTTCATCGATGATTTTCTAGAACGGTGGAGGCCTTCTCTTTGTCAGATACAAATCCGTCTTCCTCCTTTCTTTTCCTTCAACCCCGCACCGGCAACCCGCTCACCCCAAACTCGATTTATCAAATCGTATCGAGGTGCTGCTACAAATACAAACAAAAGAGTAAGTTGGTTAAAATTTCGATGTTTGTAGTTCAACGCTATTTTCTGTGCTAATATCAATCCGCCAAAATGAAGAAACCAATCCTCACCTATTACGAGATATGATTGTCACACATGTACGTAAAAACTCAGATGCCTCTGAAAAGAATTAGAGGCACTCGCTCTGTTTATGGGCCATTCGGTCAACATGCAACGTGAGAGTTACGATAGGAGGACGTTAGAGCAAAAGATAGAGCCAGCGATTCAAATGATGCAGCAGATAATGATGCTAGATGTGAAACAACATGGAAAACAGAAAATTGAAAAACGCATCCAGATTTGATGATTATTGTATCACATTAACGCTGCGACCAGAGAGGCTGCTACCATTGCATTTGCCCTACCGAAAGAAAAGTACTTTATCTGAGCGACTCACTTGTTCTCCACTTCACTTCTCACTAAATTCGGCAATGACACCTTGGAACCAAACACTTCTCCTCGTCTCCGACCTTCCTCTCGTGGGGCTTTGGTAGCGCCTCAGGGTCGCTCCCGAGTGGTGCGTCCGGCGGTACCCCTCGCCCGATCACAAGATGTGCACCAATGCAACAAGACGTGCTCCGGCGACGCACTCTGCCTCCTATATCCTTGTCAGACTAGTACCTAAGATTAAAGTAAGAATTCATTTGGCATTGGAATTGTAACTTTACAGTAGGATTCAGCCAAGCGCCCAGATCCCGACGCAAAGAGATGCTCAGGGTGGGTTTGGGGATTTTACAGCTACTAACAAGACTAAGGTCAGTGGACAGGCTCAATTCTGACGGCAACAAGCCAAAAGAATGAGACCCAAGGAGGTACCTCCTTCCTTCTCCCCGCTGCAAAAATTTCCAAAAATTTTAAGCTCGGCGCGTCCGGCGGTACCCCTCGCCATAGCACAAGATGTGCACCAATGACACAAGACGTGCTCCGGCGACGCACTCTGCCTCCTTTATCCTTGTCAGACTAGTACCTAAGATTAAAGTAAGAATTCATTTGGCATTGGAATCGTAACTTTACAGTAGGATTCGGCCAAGCGCCCAGATCCCGACGCAAAGAGATGCTCAGGGTGGGTTTGGGGATTGTAAAGCTACTAACAAGACTAAGGTCAGTGGACAGGCTCAATTCTGACGGCAACAAGCCAAAAGAATGAGACCCAAGGAGGTACCTCCTTCCTTCTCCCCGCTGCAAAATTTCCAAAATTTTAAGCTCGGCGCGTCCGGCGGTACCCCTCGCCATAGCACAAGATGTGAACCAATGACACAAGACGTGCTCCGGCGACGCACTCTGTCTCCTTTATCCTTGTCAGACTAGTACCTAAGATTAAAGTAAGAATTCATTTGGCATTGGAATCGTAACTTTACAGTAGGATTTGGCCAAGCGCCTAGATCCCGACGCAAAGAGATGCTCAGGGTGGGTTTGGGGATTTTAAAGCTACTAACAAGACTAAGGTCAGCGGACGGGCTCAGTTCTGACGGCGACAAGCCAAAAGAATGAGACCCAAGGAGGTACCTCATTCCTTCTCCCCGCTGCAAAAATTTCCAAAAATTTTAAACGGCGAAGGAAGGAGACCGGGCTCCTTCCATCTGGCTCCTCGCTCCAGTCTCCTTGCAACAATGACACATTGGAAGCAGACACTTCTCCTCGTCTCTGACCTTCCTCTCGTGGGGCTTTGGTATCACCTCAGGGTCGCTCCCGAGTGGTGCATCCGGTTGTACCCCTCGCCATATCACAAGATGTGCACCAATGACACAAGACGTGCTCCGGCGACGCACTCTGTCTCCTTTATCCTTGTCAGACTAGTACCTAAGATTAAAGTAAGAATTCATTTGGCATTGGAATCGTAACTTTACAGTGGGATTCGGCCAAGCGCCCAGATCCCGACGCAAAGAGATGCTCAGGGTGGGTTTGGGGATTTTAAAGCTACTAACAAGACTAAGGTCAGCGGACGGGCTCAGTTCTGACGGCGACAAGCCAAAAGAATGAGACCCAAGGAGGTACCTCCTTCCTTCTCCCCGCTGCAAAAATTTCCAAAAATTTTAAACTCAGCAAAGGAAGGAGACCGGGCACCTTCCATCCGGCTCCTCGCTCCAGTCTCCTTGCATCAATGACACATTGGAAGCAGACACTTCTCCTCGTCTCTGACCTTCCTCTCGTGGGGCTTTGGTAGCGCCTCAGGGTTGCTCCCCAGTGGTGCGTCCGGCGGTACCCCTCGCCATAGCACAAGATGTGCACCAATGACACAAGACGTGCTCCGGCGACGCACTCTGTCTCCTTTATCCTTGTCAGACTAGTACCTAAGATTAAAGTAAGAATTCATTTGGCATTGGAATCATAACTTTACAGTAGGATTCGGCCAAGCGCCCAGATCCCGGCGCAAAGAGATGCTCAGGGTGGGTTTGGGGATTTTAAAGCTACTAACAAGACTAAGGTCAGTGGACGGGCTCAGTTCTGACGGCGACAAGCCAAAAGAATGAGACCCAAGGAGGTACCTCCTTCCTTCTCCCCGCTGCAAAAATTTCCAAAAATTTTAAACTCGGCAAAGGAAGGAGACCAGGCTCCTTCCATCCGGCTCCTCGCTCCAGTCTCCTTGCAACAATGACACATTGGAAGCAGATACTTCTCCTTGTCTCTGACCTTCCTCTCGTGGTGCTTTGGTAGCGCCTCAAGGTTGCTCCCGAGTGGTGCGTCCGGCGGTACCCTCGCCATATCACAAGATGTGCACCAATGACACAAGACGTGCTACGGCGACGTGCTCTGTCTCCTTTATCCTTGTCAGACTAGTACCTAAGATTAAAGTAAGAATTCATTTGGCAGTAGAATCATAACTTTACAGTAGGATTCAGCCAAGCGCCCAGATCCCGGCGCAAAGAGATGCTCAGGGTGGGTTTGGGGATTTTAAAGCTACTAACAAGACTAAGGTCAGCGGATGGGCTCAGTTCTGACGGCGACAAGCCAAAAGAATGAGACCCAAGGTGGTACCTCCTTCCTTCTCCCCGCTGCAAAAATTTCCAAAAATTTTAAACTCAGCAAAGGAAGGAGACCGGGCTCCTTCCATCTGGCTCCTTGCTCCAGTCTCCTTGCAACAATGACACATTGGAAGCAGACACTTCTTCTCGTCTCTGACCTTCCTCTCGTGGGGTTTTGGTATCACCTCAGGGTCGCTCCGAGTGGTGCGTCCGGCAGTACCCTCGCCATAGCACAAGATGTGCACCAATGACACAAGACGTGCTCGGCGATGCACTCTGTCTCCTTTATCCTTGTCAGACTAGTACCTAAGATTAAAGTAAGAATTCATTTGGCATTGGAATCATAACTTTACAGTAGGATTCGGCCAAGCGCCCAGATCCCAACGCAAAGAGATGCTCAGGGTGGGTTTGGGGATTTTAAAGCTACTAACAAGACTAAGGTCAGCGGATGGGCTCAGTTCTGACGGCGACAAGCCAAAAGAATGAGACCCAAGGAGGTACCTCCTTCCTTCTCCCCGCTGCAAAAATTTCCAAAAATTTTAAACTCGGCAAAGGAAGGAGACCGGGCTCCTTCCATCTGGCTCCTTGCTCCAGTCTCCTTGCAACAATGACACATTGGAAGCAGACACTTCTCCTCGTCTCTGACCTTCCTTTTGTGGGGCTTTGGTATCACCTCAGGGTTGCTCCGAGTGGTGCGTCCGGCAGTACCCTCGCCATAGCACAAGATGTGCACCAATGACACAAGACGTGCTCCGGCGATGCACTCTGTCTCCTTTATCCTTGTCAGACTAGTACCTAAGATTAAAGTAAGAATTCATTTGGCATTGGAATCATAACTTTACAGTAGGATTCGGCCAAGCGCCCAGATCCCAACGCAAAGAGATGCTCAGGGTGGGTTTGGGGATTTTAAAGCTACTAACAAGACTAAGGTCAGCGGATGGGCTCAGTTCTGACGGCGACAAGCCAAAAGAATGAGACCCAAGGAGGTACCTCCTTCCTTCTCCCCGCTGCAAAAATTTCCAAAAATTTTAAACTCGGCAAAGGAAGGAGACCGGGCTCCTTCCATCCGGCTCCTCGCTCCAGTCTCCTTGCAACAATGACACATTGGAAGCAGACACTTCTCCTTGTCACTGACCTTCCTCTCGTGGGGCTTTGGTATCACCTCAGGGTTGCTCCTGAGTGGTGCGTCCGGCGGTACCCCTTGCCATATCACAAGATGTGCACCAATGACACAAGACGTGCTCCGGCGACGCACTCTGTCTCCTTTATCCTTGTCAGACTAGTACCTAAGATTAAAGTAAGAATTCATTTGGCATTGGAATCGTAACTTTACAGTAGGATTCAGCCAAGCGCCCAGATCCCGACGCAAAGAGATGCTCAGGGTGGGTTTGGGGATTTTAAAGCTACTAACAAGACTAAGGTCAGCGGACGGGCTCAGTTCTGACGGCAACAAGCCAAAAGAATGAGACCCAAGGAGGTACCTCCTTCCTTCTCCCCGCTGCAAAAATTCCCAAAAATTTTAAACTCAGCAAAGGAAGGAGACCGGGCTCCTTCCATCCAGCTCCTTGCTCCAGTCTCCTTGCAACAATGACACATTGGAAGCAGACACTTCTTCTCGTCTCTGACCTTCCTCTCGTGGGGTTTTGGTATCACCTCAGGGTCGCTCCGGAGTGGTGCGTCCGGCAGTACCCTCGCCATAGCACAAGATGTGCACCAATGACACAAGACGTGCTCGGCGATGCACTCTGTCTCCTTTATCCTTGTCAGACTAGTACCTAAGATTAAAGTAAGAATTCATTTGGCATTGGAATCGTAACTTTACAGTAGGATTCGGCCAAGCGCCCAGATCCCAACGCAAAGAGATGCTCAGGGTGGGTTTGGGGATTTTAAAGCTACTAACAAGACTAAGGTCAGCGGATGGGCTCAGTTCTGACGGCGACAAGCCAAAAGAATGAGACCCAAGGAGGTACCTCCTTCCTTCTCCCCGCTGCAAAAATTTCCAAAAATTTTAAACTCGGCAAAGGAAGGAGATCGGGCTCCTTCCATCCGGCTCCGCGCTCCAGTCTCCTTGCAACAATGACACATTGGAAGCAGACACTTCTCCTTGTCACTGACCTTCCTCTCGTGGGGCTTTGGTAGCGCCTCAAGGTTGCTCCCGAGTGGTGCGTCCGGCGGTACCCCTCGCCATATCACAAGATGTGCACCAATGACACAAGACGTGCTACGGCGACGTGCTCTGTCTCCTTTATCCTTGTCAGACTAGTACCTAAGATTAAAGTAAGAATTCATTTGGCAGTAGAATCATAACTTTACAGTAGGATTCAGCCAAGCGCCCAGATCCCGGCGCAAAGAGATGCTCAGGGTGGGTTTGGGGATTTTAAAGCTACTAACAAGACTAAGGTCAGCGGATGGGCTCAGTTCTGACGGCGACAAGCCAAAAGAATGAGACCCAAGGTGGTACCTCCTTCCTTCTCCCCGCTGCAAAAATTTCCAAAAATTTTAAACTCAGCAAAGGAAGGAGACCGGGCTCCTTCCATCTGGCTCCTTGCTCCAGTCTCCTTGCAACAATGACACATTGGAAGCAGACACTTCTTCTCGTCTCTGACCTTCCTCTCGTGGGGTTTTGGTATCACCTCAGGGTCGCTCCGGAGTGGTGCGTCCGGCAGTACCCCTCGCCATAGCACAAGATGTGCACCAATGACACAACACGTGCTCCGGCGATGCACTCTGTCTCCTTTATCCTTGTCAGACTAGTACCTAAGATTAAAGTAAGAATTCATTTGGCATTGGAATCATAACTTTACAGTAGGATTCGGCCAAGCGCCCAGATCCCAATGCAAAGAGATGCTCAGGGTGGGTTTGGGGATTTTAAAGCTACTAACAAGACTAAGGTCAGCGGATGGGCTCAGTTCTGACGGCGACAAGCCAAAAGAATGAGACCCAAGGAGGTACCTCCTTCCTTCTCCCCGCTGCAAAAATTTCCAAAAATTTTAAACTCGGCGAAGGAAGGAGATCGGGCTCCTTCCATCCGGCTCCTCGCTCCAGTCTCCTTGCAACAATGACACATTGGAAGCAGACACTTCTCCTTGTCTCTGACCTTCCTCTCGTGGGGCTTTGGTAGCGCCTCAGGGTTGCTCCCGAGTGGTGCGTCCGGCGGAACCCCTCGCCATAGGACAAGATGTGCACCAATGACACAAGACGTGCTCCGGCGATGCACTCTGTCTCCTTTATCCTTGTCAGACTAGTACCTAAGATTAAAGTAAGATTTCATTTGGCATTGGAATCGTAACTTTACAGTAGGATTTGGCCAAGCGCCTAGATCCCGGCGCAAAGAGATGCTCAGGGTGGGTTTGGGGATTTTAAAGCTACTAACAAGACTAAGGTCAGCGGACGGGCTCAGTTCTGACGGCAACAAGCCAAAAGAATGAGACCCAAGGAGGTACCTCCTTCCTTCTCCCCGCTGCAAAAATTTCCAAAAATTTTAAACTTGGTGAAGGAAGGAGACCGGGCTCCTTCCATCCAGCTCCTTGCTCCAGTCTCCTTGCAACAATGACACATTGGAAGCAGACACTTCTCCTTGTCTCTGACCTTCCTCTCGTGGGGCTTTGGTAGCGCCTCAGGGTTGCTCCCGAGTGGTGCGTCCGGCGGAACCCCTCGCCATAGGACAAGATGTGCACCAATGACACAAGACGTGCTCCGGCGATGCACTCTGTCTCCTTTATCCTTGTCAGACTAGTACCTAAGATTAAAGTAAGATTTCATTTGGCATTGGAATCGTAACTTTACAGTAGGATTTGGCCAAGCGCCTAGATCCCGGCGCAAAGAGATGCTCAGGGTGGGTTTGGGGATTTTAAAGCTACTAACAAGACTAAGGTCAGCGGACGGGCTCAGTTCTGACGGCGACAAGCCAAAAGAATGAGACCCAAGGAGGTACCTCCTTCCTTCTCCCCGCTGCAAAAATTTCCAAAAATTTTAAACTCGGCAAAGGAAGGAGACCGGGCTCCTTCCATCCGGCTCCTCGCTCCAGTCTCCTTGCAACAATGACACATTGGAAGCAGACACTTCTCCTCGTCTCTGACCTTCCTCTCGTGGGGCTTTGGTATCAACTCAGGGTTGCTCCTGAGTGGTGCGTCCAGCGGTACCCCTCGCCATAGCACAAGATGTGCACCAATGACACAAGACGTGCTCCGGCGACGCACTCTGTCTCCTTTATCCTTGTCAGACTAGTACCTAAGATTAAAGTAAGAATTCATTTGGCATTGGAATCGTAACTTTACAGTAGGATTCAGCCAAGCGCCCAGATCCCGGCGCAAAGAGATGCTCAGGGTGGGTTTGGGGATTTTAAAGCTACTAACAAGACTAAGGTCAGCGGACAGGCTCAGTTCTGACGGCGACAAGCCAAAAGAATGAGACCCAAGGAGGTACCTCCTTCCTTCTCCCCGCTGCAAAAATTTCCAAAAATTTTAAACTCGGCGAAGGAAGGAGACCGGGCTCCTTCCATCCGGCTCCTCGCTCCAGTCTCCTTGCAACAATGACACATTGGAAGCAGACACTTCTCCTCGTCTCTGACCTTCCTCTCGTGGGGCTTTGGTATCACCTCAGGGTCGCTCCCGAGTGGTGCGTCCGGCAGTACCCCTTGCCATAGCACAAGATGTGCACCAATGACACAAGACGTGCTCCGGCGATGCACTCTGTCTCCTTTATCCTTGTCAGACTAGTACCTAAGATTAAAGTAAGAATTCATTTGGCATTGGAATCGTAACTTTACAGTAGGATTCGGCCAAGCGCCCAGATCCCGACGCAAAGAGATGCTCAGGGTGGGTTTGGGGATTTTAAAGCTACTAACAAGACTAAGGTCAGCGGACAGGCTCAGTTCTGACGGCGACAAGCCAAAAGAATGAGACCCAAGGAGGTACCTCCTTCCTTCTCCCCGCTGCAAAAATTTCCAAAAATTTTAAACTCGGCAAAGGAAGGAGACCGGGCTCCTTCCATCCGGCTCCTCGCTCCATTCTCCTTGCAACAATGACACATTGGAAGCAGATACTTCTCCTTGTCTCTGACCTTCCTCTCGTGGGGCTTTGGTAGCGCCTCAGGGTTGCTCCCGAGTGGTGCATCCGGCGGAACCCCTCGCCATAGCACAAGATGTGCACCAATGACACAAGACATGCTCCGGCGACGCACCCTGTCTCCTTTATCCTTGTCAGACTAGTACCTAAGATTAAAGTAAGAATTCATTTGGCATTGGAATCATAACTTTACAGTAGGATTCGGCCAAGCGCCCAGATCCCAACGCAAAGAGATGCTCAGGGTGGGTTTGGGGATTTTAAAGCTACTAACAAGACTAAGGTCAGCGGACGGGCTCAATTTGGGGAAGGCAGATGACGGTAATTTATCATTTGTTACGAAGGCTGCTGGACCATGATCGAAATGACCCAAAGATGGGAGATGTTTTGAATAATGTTGTACAAGTTCATTTCAATCGTGGCATGGGCAAAACCACGTCAGCGGACGGCAGGCTCGATTGTGTCATTCCAACTTGTGACATCACGACAACTATGACAACAACGAAAGCCTCTACAACAACTGACTCCTACTATATCACCAAAACTCCGCAAACCACGACTGTAGTCAGTAGCTCTTCTACTGCTACAAAACCGATCCACCCGAGACCACTTCATCTCCAGAGACTACTTAGCACACTACTTCCTTGACAATTTCTGCCTCATTTCCAACGAATTGAACTGAAACTACCTATGCCCCAAAAACTACTGAAGGCCCAGAAACTACCACTGACGCCACTGTGGCAAAGGCTACAACAACAACTGAATCTCCTGATACCACCTCAACTGATGTTTCAATAACTACCACGACTGAAATTCCAGAAACAACTGAGGGGCTATCGACCGAAGCCCCTGACACATCAACAACAGTCATTTCCACTGCATTGATAACTACTTCAACACAAATACTACCTTTTCAAACAATGAACCCAACCAAGTCTCCTGTACGTGTCACATTGGATGAACATTCCTCACCTTCATCCTCACCTACGGCGTCACCAAGCACTATGGTACCTCCTATCCTTCAGCCTCACCTTCTTGTGATTATACAGTAAGCTTTCCAATCCAGTCATTCTATCACAAATCAAGCTGATTGAGCTCACATCGTATTTTCTCTGTCTTCTCATTTTCTACATCTTCAAGACAATCGATGCAATCAACAACAAGGTTACGATTCCTGTTAACACCCCGGTCGATATTCGAGTTCTTGATAATGATATTCTTTCCTCGGACGGGTCTCCTCTTACCGTTACTTCCATTGTCTTCAGGGGAACCCATGGTGAATGTACCATCAAAAACGAAGGAGAATCCATTACATACATGTACAACACTGACTTCTTTGGCACAGATACATGTATTTACACTACATGTGACGAGAAAAGACGGTGTAATAGTGCGGCAGTGATTATCATCGTAACTCCTGTTCTTGCTAATGATGACTCTGTCACCACTGATATCAACACACCAATTGATATTTTCCCAGTTGAAAATGATATCTTCAGTGATGGCCATCCCTTGACTATTGTTTCGATCGAGAACAATGCCCAGAATGGAGATTGTGTTGTAGTCAGTCAGCAGATCATCATTTATATTCCCAACCCAGACTTTCATGGATTGGACAACTGTGGGTATCAGGCATGCGACGATCGTGGAGTTTGCAACTCAGCTCATCAATATTACTGTTGACGGAACACCTTGCGACAAAAGAAGATAGAGTCATCACTAGATCACCAGTCGCACATTCTCCTTCTTCTCAACCCATTCCACCATCAAAGCAGCCAGTGTTGGCTGCTCCCTCAAACCACCCATCTCTCCGTTTGACAGCACAGCCTGTATTCCCAATACCCACTAGCAACCCTATTCATCATTCGACTGGTAATCCTGTGACACTATTGCCTACAAGGCACCCAACACAACATCCAACAGCAAAGCCTGTGATGCCAGCACCGACCAGTCACCCAACTCATCATCCAACTGCTAATCCTGCAACTTCAGAACCCACAAGAAATCCAACTACTTCTCCACCTACGATGGCTCCAACCCCCTGTAATCCAAGGTCGTTCTTCTTCGCAGGAGGTGTCTGCACTAATGCATTTGATCAGGAAAATGAATCAGTGTGTGGTCAGTTGATTTTAATGCACACTGTCTTTCATTTTCTTACTGCACTTTATCAAACTCAAGTGTGATGCGCTGTTTCATAATGTTTTCATACGTAGCTACCCTGAAAGACTGCTGTAATGCCAACTTTGATAGTGGTTGCTGTCAGTTTGAAGACGTTTGCTATAAACCACCAACAAGTGATTTTATCAAAGACAACCCCAGTGAAGCTTGCTACGAACCCTGGCACTCCAAAACATATCAGGTTGGTGACATGGTAACTGGAAAGGATGGAAAAAATTACTCCTGTAATGCAGACTTTTTCTTGTACTGTAGCTGGGCAGCATTTGAGCCAGGGACAGGAAGCACCATTGATTATTACCAACTTGCTTGGGACGAGCTCCCGACTAGGTGTCACACTCGAATAGCAAATGGTCCTTCGCCTTCGCCGGGATCCCCATCCACAACGTCACCTGTTTCACAGGATTGTTCCGAGTATTTTGACAAGTTCAATCGCCATTATTCTGCAGGGGACCTTGCTAGTTATAATGGGTTGATTTATCAGTGTATCACAAGTAATGGCCGATGCAGTCAAGATGGTTACGAACCATGGTCACCGCTTGCACCCAAAGAATCTTGGGAAGTTGTTGGATCATGCAATGGGCCGCAACATCTTCGAACAAGAAGAGTTTAGGTGATGGTTAAGTCGCTTTCCAAGTCGTTGGATGATTGCAGAGCTCTAGAGTATGTTTAAATTCCAGCGCCTTTACGAGTACTCATCATCAAAAATCATCCAACAACATGTTAGACAGGATGTGGGTTAGTTCATCTACGCGAGAACATAATATGCTGTAAAAAAGGAAATAAGAAAGCATCACATTTTGCATTAATAGAGTACAGTTTGGTATTATTTCCAATCATGTGATTACTCACATTGTCAAATGAGCTCAACTTCAGGGTTCCGTGTTACAATTTTTTAAGGTCCCACGATGAAGTTTGACAATCCCATAATGGGAGGCAACTTATTCTACACAGCAAGAAACGGAAGAGAAGCAAATGCCTCAGAGATCTGTGTTCTCGTAACAGAATATTATCATGTACACTCAACTCTGGAGTGCCTCATCCATTTTATGCCGATGCATCACAACAACATTAAACTTAACAACAATGATGATAATGGTTATGATTTTCATGGTGAGCATACAATTTTACTTCTCAACACATCTCCAACACTCTGGAGCTCAAACCAAGCAACAAGCCGTGAACGAAAGAAGAAAATGAAGTTGCATTCCTCATCCACACCTCAAACAAACACAGGGGCCATCCTTTCCCTCTGAAATCAATGGTAAATTACAACTCGGACAGCTCAAACTAAGCAAGGTCCATCCTGAAAAGATTCGTCTTCCAAGCTCTTTCTTTAGTGCATCATCGTCTTGTGACGCGAGGTCAGACTTACACTTCATGATCATGTTTTTCGTAGGACGGACAATATGCCGCATGATCAATTGTGATGGTGGGATGGTCGGACGATAAAACCTTTTGACAGGATCCACAGTGATTTGGATTAATCCCGCTTTGACCATGACTAGCAATAGTGAACCCGCTAGTAATGGTTGTATCAAAACAGCTGATAGTCTCGTCGTCTACTCCAACATTTTCCCCAAGAGGAGTACTATGCGCCGCCCCTTCTTCATTGAACTCCATTACCCCACAAATTATACATTCCATCAATCCCTCCCCCCCCTCTTTCTGACAAATAATAGGCATCCCGCACTCATTGCAGTCTATCCCAGTTGAAACCCATCCATTCTTTAATCTTCGTAGGAGTTCTTTCTCAGCATAGGTATTATTCACACCCCCATGAAGTCGTGTGTAATCCCGTGACGAATGCTCGGCCGTAACATAACTATCCGTCGCCGTAGCCCCGACAGTCGTCGCGGTATGACAAGGATCAATATGCATATGATCCATCCACGTCACCCCGCCTCTCGTAAGATTTGTGCTTCTCGTGCAGTCAAGCTCTTTAATTTGATCTTTTCCGCCACTTCTCTCTCGTCTTGAGTGAAATTGTTGTTGTCGTCGTCCTCATCGACGTCTTGACGGACGAAATGGTAGCGCGCCGCACCCGCCTCGCGAAGGATATGCTCGTCCGTTTCTTGGGACAGGCGAGGACGAGTTAATTTGTCTTCGAGGTGGCGAATGCCCAGTTGCTGGAGGATTTGGGTGCTGCGTTCGTCGTCTTTGTTAGCGTTGTCGTGGTGGTCTTGGTTATCGTTGGCAACGAAAGAAGATTTTGTTGCTTTGTCGTCTGTTATTGACGGTGGTTGGCAAGCGTTGAAGGTGTCCGAGAGGCATTGTTTGAAGGGACATCTGCCTTGGTTTTGGTGAGTCGCCACGGAGAGGGCATTTGAAGCCGCCGGATTTTCGACAAGTTCGTTATCGTTGCTTGCGTAGGCGTTGTCAGAGTTGTTGACATTGTTAGATGCGGGACCATGCGCGGCGGTGTCGTTCACGATCGTTCTTGTGGCAGGGTCGGACCCGCAGTTTAACTCGACACAGCCGAACATGCTGTATCTCCTTACAACTCGCCTCGAGTGTTTCACCGAAGCTCAATGTCCTTAAAATGGTGTAGATTTCGGAGCAGTGATAAAAGGCTGAAGGCAATCGCGATAATGAAGCAGATCTCGGCAAATTGGGTTAAACGGACGAGGAACGAGCCGTTGTGATTGTTGTAGATGCTCGCGGTATTCATTGTTTTCTGAGTCCTTCCATGGCATTTGATAACCGGCGTATAAAGTAAAACAGGTTGTATCACATATACATATCATATATGGTATGGTAGATATGTTCTTCTCTATTATGAGTTTTCTGTTGATATACGGCTTACTCCTACTTTCGGAATGTTTCTTGTGAGGTTTGATGGGATCCCCTTGGGGTCGTTCTTGCACTTTTGTTATGAAATATTTAATTATAGAATATATATTATGATATCATATTGTGTATGTTGTTATGAAAGAGAGGTTATGAGCATGTCATATAAAAGTGTATCGTTCACCCCCTCCTCCAACCAGCCTCCAACCTACGATACAATACCATACACTCATACTTAATAACAACACCTATACGAAAAACAGGTTAAAATAATTTATCGCCAATGTTAGGTCAGTGTTGTAACATGTTCAATCTAGAGATACCATACCAGAACTAGAAAAAGCCACGAGCGATGAGTGTAGAGGTAAAAGAATGGTGCCGGCCATTTCAAGCACGACATATTATTTTGTTTAGTATGGTACTGTAAAAGGTAGCAGTAACCTGCATTTCAAAAGCGTTGCAGGAGTAGTCATTTTATGTAAAAAATACTAACTCCGTTGTAAATAATAATGTTCTCACTGTGGTAACTTTTCAAATCTTCAGTTGTTTCACCAGATCACAGAAACATCAATAAAACAAGCTCATAGCAAGGCAGGCAATATTTGAGTTTGGAGATAAAAGTCACCAGTTTGAGTTGTCGAATGTCATCTCCATTTTGTCAGGGTCCTCAAGAGTTCATCAAAAGGATAGTCACAAAGTAGTCATCAGTAAGGTTGTCACTTGAATTGTTACATTACCTTCACCACATTATCATTGTCAGTCATAAATGTTGTCACCGTGGTTCTGCTTTTTATCAGCAGGTTATATCTAGCTTTTTGTGAAGTTATTTTTCCACTGCAAAAGTGCACTGCGGATTACAATATATCTAATTTTACTCAGTGACATCATAGGACCCAAACGTTGTCACAAGGGTTGTCAGTGTTGTCGTTATGTTCTGACTTGAAATCAGGATCATCAGAAGGTCAATACAAAGGGCTAAGAGTGGGTCATCAAAAAAATTTCACCAGTTGTCACAAAAGTCACCACAAGGTTGTGCCGGTCTTCAGATAAGACTGACCAGAGAGCCGTTCGGCGCAAAAAAATATCACGCGAGAAATAAAGGTAGTTTCGACAGGGTTCAAAGATTTAAATTTATGAGCATATTTTACTCCAATTGTGAGGATGGAAGGGCAGTGGAGCTGCTCTTCCAATCCAAATAATACAAACGAAATGTGTGTAGATTCTACACACATTTGGTATGTATTTAGCCTTCCCAAATAAAGGGGCTATGGACTCTGGTGTTCCGGAGCCCATAGGGCAGTGGACTCCTGTGGTGGGGAGTCCTAGCTTTTTGGACCAGGGCGGTGGACTCCAATGTTGGGGGTTCCTTGCCTTTTGGATCAGGGGCAGTGGACTTCTTGCCTGGGGAGTCCTGAGAATGATCCTTTTGTATTTTGTACCAATGGGTACAAACTTAGTTGGAAATGTCGGCGACATGTTGGCCGACATGTCTTCCCGTCACTCCGTGTCATCATATTTTCAACGATAGCGGCATGTCGCGGACACTGTAAATGGGAGTCAATCTTAGTCACGTGTCGGCATATTTCATGACACTACATTTGCAAACCTAGTGCAAAGCTAGCGTGTCGGGACAGATGTCTTGCGATGTCGTCTTGGGCAAGTCGCGACATTGCTCATGTCGCTGACATGTCTCATGACATGTTGCCTTCATGTCGGCATGTTGGCAGCTGACATGTCATATGGGGGGTCCAGCCGACATGACACGACGCGGACATTTCCAACTAAGGGTACAAACATCTGAGTTGGAAATGTCGCCGACATTTTGGCGACTTGTCGTCCCGACACTCCCTGTAGTCATAGTTTGGAAGACATTTTTAATGTCGCCGACAATGTGACTGGACCCCTATGGTACGTCACATGTCGGCCCATACTGTGACTTATTGTATCACGGGGCCGTTCTAAACAATGATTTTGACGTGCTTGTCTTATTGCTTAGTTTGTTATTAAAATCAGACTTATTTTGCACTTTCATTGCAGCTGGCAGATCACAGATCGCATTTGTATCAATTCTCTGATGACGCGCCCATCTTCAGTACTGTATCAATATGTGCAACAGCAGACTTATTTGTTTTCCACAGTGCAGTGTAGCCCCATGATCATTTCACACATTTATCTTCCTCGTTAACTTGCTTGTTTGCATTGATGATGATAATGACTGACGATGTTTTTTAGTTAGCCATTTTGAGGCCTGTTGTACCTCCACGCAACCAGAACAGTGTTGTTGCCCTATTTGTTGCGGTCGCTGTCACCATCTTGTTAAAAAATCATGGATCGTAAGATGATTTCCCCCGCGCAATCATTTTTGTTGCTGTTTGTTGCGTCGCGTGAATTGTGTCAAATTTGTGTTGTGGTACGAGCTCGTTTTTGTTGCTGATTATTGCGTTGCTTGTGTGTTGTGGTACGAGCTCATTTTTGTTGCCAATTGTTGCGTTGCTTGGATTATTTCACCCAGTGTCCCACTCAAGCGCCTTCATGTCCCGCCATGTCCTAACAAGTCCAAGAGGATTGCGGGATGAAAGAAGGTGAAATTGTGGATAGATTCTGGGATGAGTTTCAGACTTTTAAGAAGGAGAGTCCGCCGTTTGACAGTGCATCAAGATGGAACAGTCAACATGCGCTACAGGGTAAGTCACACTTGTGGCATGAAAAGTATTCATTGCCATACACAGATGTGTTGGGTTTTGTTGCTTGTCGTGTGACCTCCAAGACTCTAGGGGTAGGTCCATGTCAAAGGAACTGGGCAGCTGTGAAGAATGTAAAAATGGGTAAGCGGCAAAATCTTGGAGGTGATTCTGTTGGGAAGAGGAGTATCCTCTACTCGACAGCCCAGTCAAGACTTCATAGAGAGGCAAATGAGAAGATAGATGCAGAAGGGACAACTGCAATGTTTTGTGATGATGATTTTAAGTGAGTACTGTGTGCATTCCTGTCATGTTTGATCTTGTAATCTAACATCAGTTCTTTGTATTAGTTTTGATCACCAACTTGACAATTTTGGGGTAGATGTGGAAGATCTGAAGAAGCCTGCAACAACAAGGATTTTCCGAGCTTGGATTGAGGACTGGGAGGAGAAGGCTATTATTACTTGTGATTGTGTATGTGAGGCGCAGCTGCTTGAGAAGTACAAGGGACTGGTGTTCTACAATCTAGATTTTGGGAAAACTTACACAGTTGATGGCACAAATGGAGAGTACAGTCACGAGAACAAGAAAAAGGGGATTGATAAGGGTTGGTTGCTTATATGTCAAGATGAGGATGGAGATCTTCAGGGGTGGAATGTCACTGATATTTTGATAGGTTTGATGTGTGAGCATCCACAGGCACCGGGGATTGAGATTGTGCACAGGGAACAAGTTTAGGTAGGGGGAGGCTTTTTCCTCCTGAGGTTTTTTTACTGCATCCCCTAAAACTACCTAAATATGCTCTCTTAGACACTACACTACTACTTGATACAACATTAGCATAATATAATCAGACCACAGTGTAGACTAAGTGATCTAGAGTATAGAATCCTAATGTGCTAGCTGGAAGTATCACTTTACGATGATAGTAAAATGCCGACATGTCATGAAAATGTCGCTGACATGACATTCGACATGTCTTTTGACAACTCGTGAACACCTAATGTCGGCGACATATCTTTCCAACAAAATTGACATTTTGATGACGTGTCGGCAGTGACAAGACGTGTCATCAAATTTTAGGCTTTGCTGACGCAACACAACGCCGAAATTTCCAACTAAGACAAAAATGGGCTGATTCTTGGCCTATGTCACTAGCCCCCACGTATCGAGTTATCAGGTAAACACGGAACAAAAAAATCTAACTATGTTTTAGGTGAAAACAAGTGTTCTCATGAGAGTAACTATAACAAACTAAGGAGTCTGTTTAATTATGTAATGAGTAAGTGATGATTGAAGAGGGAGATGCCGGAAAACTGACATTATTTTTGGTTTACATTTGGTTGTTAAAAATAGGTGTAACTCTTCGAATATTCAATCTTTCTGATTTTGTTCTCCGTTGAATCCTGATGGTGCCATTCGTATGAACTGTTGCGATAGTCCAAGGATCACTTTCATACCTGCTTTCGCCTTTGCGGAGTATACCATCTTTTCTAAGAAGTACTTGATCACTAACTTTGTAGTCCCAATCACGACGGCGATTTTCCGTTCTGTGTTTTGGTCTGTTTGGTGTTGCCTATATTCTCCAATTTTATTCCAGTCGGCCAGGAAGGGAATGTCAAACAACATGTCCCACCCTGCAAAAGCTAAACACACCACACATCATGGGCACATCCATGGCACATCACATCAACTACCTCATATGTGAAATGGGGATTTTAGCCTTGAAAGGTCAAAAAAGAAGTACGTAAAGAAGCAAAGATACCAAAAAAGTAACACAGACGATAAGCTAGCTTAAGTGTATTATAAGTTACTATTTTTATGTATCTCTTGACATTTCATTTACCTAAACACCGATTTATACAAATTGATGCTTGAAATGCATTGGCAAGAGAAGTACAATTTTTTTGCATAGGTGGTTTGCATATTGTTGTTTGTTGGCAAAAAATCATTTCTTCATTTATTTCATCAGTCTGTGTCTTCATCCAATAATAGCTCATGAACATCTACCGATTGGTCTTCAACCCATATTGTTCAGTGTAAATGTAAAACTTTCCTTCCTTCGTTTGGTGGAGCAAATGCAAGAACACTCCCAACAATTCCAAGAGCTTATAATTGTTAATGCTTTGAATCCCATTGGAGTCAACTAATACTGGATACATCAATGACCTGTTGGTATTCAGAGGAAGACTCCAAGATAAGTGTTCAAGATTTTTTTCAGTGTTTCCTATCCTGTTTACACACAGAGAAGATTGTTAGTGCATAGTATGTTTAGACTGAGGGATCACTGGAAAACACGTAAGTAAGTGCTGTGCTATCTCTTTCATGTTGAAAAATATTTTGAAAGTTATCAAAAATTTTGGCTACAAGATGTTATGTTTTTCATCATGACAAATAAAGCACAGATATTCTCCCTGTGTTTCACTTGCAAAAAGACTGAATACGAATCCAAATTTCTAACAACAAGATGCATATGGACCTTAATGACATAAGAGTAGGGATATGTATTCCCTAATTTCTTCATGCCAGAAAATGAATCCAGATTACTAACAGCAACATCTTCTGTTTTTGTCAAAACAAAGAAAGCAGGGATACAATCCTTGATTTCTATATGTGAGAAACTTGGCAAAGTAATCCAACAAAATGTTACCTTCTTTGTCATGAAACAGAAAGTAGCAATGCCATATGCCATCCCTGACTTCTGAATCACTGCAAGCGAAAAACACCGGTAACCTCCCGTACACTCGCAAAAGCGTCAGAGTGTACGGGAGGTTACCAATTTCAAGAGTGTACGGGTGGGTTACCGGTTTTTATACATTACTTAAGCCGCATTTTTGTTTATCACGCTAAGCTTTGAAGCAAAAAAAATCTTCCGAGTGGTTGTTTGTTTCATGATTCACATTTTGCAAATCACGAGTTGTAAACAGCAAGATCACCTGTTGGGTCTAGTTTTGGTTTCAATTCTAGGCTTGATCTATGATTTCATTTGGTGAATGCGCTTTGGGCCTATTCATATTTTCAAAATAATATGGTACTATCAGAAGTGACTGCGCCAAAAAAAGAGAGCACATAAGAATAATAAGTGGGGCTGAAAATTGGCGTAGTGTGTCTACGTGTTTGTTACTTATTCCTATGTATCACGTCACCTAATTCTTGTGTGGCATATTTGTATGATAATACAGTTTTATTACATCATCTACGTATGGTACCATACTACAACAATGGTGCTTGACCCAGACACAACAGTATGGTACAATAGCAGTGCGCCCTCTCACTGCTTTCACATCACACAATTATTTATTTCAATTGCATCACTGATACCCCACCGGCCCATCATGGGAACGGCCGAAACTCAGTCCACAGACTGAGTTATCCCTCCCGCCTTGCACCGCCATGTTGCCAACAACAATTGGCAGCGGCGGGTATATTTTGGGGGTGAGTAACCACAATTTCATCTTGTTCTACAATATTATACTCACCACACGGCCAATCTTTTTTCAATTAATTAGTTGCAGGCCTGCCGGCGAAATCGCCGAAACTCAGTCCACAGACTGAGTTAGGCATTCCGCCTTGGACCGCCATGTTGCCAACAACAATTGGCAGCGGCGGGTATATTTTGGGGGTGAGTTTTGATGAACTCACCATTTTTTGCACTATAATACTCACCACACGGCCAATCTTTTTTTCAATTAATTAGTTGCAGGCCTGCCGGCAAAATCGCGAAACTCAGTCCACAGACTGAGTTAGGCATTCCATTTGGACCGCCGTGTTGCCAACAACAATTGGCAGCGGCGGGTTTATTTTGGGGGTGAGTTTTGATGAACTCACCATTTTTTGCACTATTATACTCACCACACGTCCAATTTTTTCCAATTAATTAGTTACAGGTGTACTGGTGAAATCGCCGAAACTCAGTCCACAGACTGAGTTAGGCATTCCCATTGCACCGCCGTGTTGCCAACAACAATTGGCAGCGGCGGGTATATTTTGGGGGTGAGTTTTGATGAACTCACCATTTTTGCACTATAATACTCACCACACGGCCAATTTTTTTCAATTAATTAGTTGCAGGCCTGCCGGCGAAATCGCCGAAACTCAGTCCACAGACTGAGTTAGGCATTCTGCCTTGGACCGCCGTGTTGCCAACAACAATTGGCAGCGGCGGGTATATTTTGGGGGTGAGTTTTGATGAACTCACCATTTTTACACTATAATACTCACGACACGGCCAATTTTTTTCAATTAAGTAGTTGCCGGCCTGCTGGCAAAATCGCGAAACTCAGTCCACAGACTGAGTTAGGCATTCCGTTTGGACCGCCGTGTTGCCAACAACAATTGGCAGCGGCGGGTATATTTTGGGGGTGAGTTTTGATGAACTCACCATTTTTGCACTATTATACTCACCACACGTCCAATTTTTTCCAATTAATTAGTTACAGGTGTACTGGTGAAATCGCCGAAACTCAGTCCACAGACTGAGTTAGGCATTCCCATTTGCACCGCCGTGTTGCCAACAACAATTGGCAGCGGCGGGTATATTTTGGGGGTGAGTTTTGATGAACTCACCAATTTTCGCACTATAATACTCACGACACGGCCAATTTTTTTGCAGGCCTGCCGGCGAAATCGCCGAAACTCAGTCCACAGACTGAGTTAGGCATTCCGCCTTGGACCGCCATGTTGCCAACAACAATTGGCAGCGGCGGGTATATTTTGGGGTGAGTTTTGATGAACTCACTATTTTTGAACCTATTATACTCACCACACGTCCATTTTTTTTCCAATTAATTAGTTACAGGTGTACTGGCGAAATCGCCAAAACTCAGTCCACAGACTGAGTTTGGCATTCCGCCTTGGACCGCCATGTTGCCAACAACAATTGGCAGCGGCGGGTATATTTTGGGGGTGAGTTTTGATGAACTCACTATTTTTGACCCTATTATACTCAACACATGTTAATTTTTTTCAATTAAATAGTTACAGGCCCAGTTCTGAAATCCCCAAAACTCAGTCCACAGACTGAGTTTGGGATTTCGCTTTGCACCGCCGTGTTGCCAACAATATTTGGCAGCGGCGGGTATATTAAAAGTGGTGAGTTGAATAGAATACAATTATTTTTACACTTGTCTTGACTACATCTAATTTTCAATTATTTTATTTCAGGCCAGGCACGGGAACAGCCGAAACTCAGTCCACAGACTGAGTTTGGCATTCGCCTTGCACCGCCGTGTTGCCAACAACGGTTTGCAGAGGCATGTAAATTTTTATGGTGAGTTATTGAAGTCATACTATATTTCAATTGTTTTCATTTCAGCTTAGTTTCAATTAAATAATTAATTTTCTTCTACCTTGGTGACAATATTGTCCACAGTATCGTTTTTCATCTTGGAGCAGCTTGGGGCTGAAATTTTGGCACCTGTGTCCTTTGAGTGGGCGATGTGTTGGGCGGGCCCCTAAAATATGTTAATGTAGTATGTTTAACTATATTAGTGGAGATAAATTATCACACATACTCTATTATTGTAGTCCAACAGTAGGTAGCCCTCCCGGTGACCCTCCTGTAACGTTCGGTAGCCCTCCTGTATGCTCCGGTAACCCTCCGGTACTATCCGGTAGCCTTCCCGTAACTTTCCGGTTACCCTCCCGTACACTTCCGGTATGCCACCGGTAAACATTTTTTTAGCTACTAAGTAATGCAGTTATAGCCACTAATTAGATTGATATCGATTCTAAGACTTACTGAGAAGTCTGTTTTCCTGTAAAAAACATACCAATTCCCATCATATGTAGAAAAAAATCGAAAAGCTCCTCTTGGTCTCAAATTTCCGTTAACCTCCCGGTAGACTCCGGTAACCCTCCCGTACACTAGTTTACCGGAGGGTTACAGAAGTGTACCGGGAGGTTACTGGAAGATACCATTCCGGGGGCTCCGGTAACCTCTCCGTACACTCGAGTGTACGGGGAGGTTACCGGTGTTTTTTGTTTGCAGTGATGTTAAATTCAGAAAAAGAATGGTGAGCTCCAGAGCAAAACAATAAAATTTCTAGCAACAAGAATTTCAGGATCACAACCTCATTTGACTAAAATCGATCTGAAGATTGTGTTGATCCCAGAAGATGAGCAGATTGTAATTTACCAACCAGACCAGCAGATCATTTGGAGCCCATCATTTTAGTGACAGTCACAGAAATGTACCTGTACATTCTAGAAAAGATAATTCCGTCGTCTTGGGTTGCTCCTCCTGTCATTTTTCAAAGACTGTGATTTTCTTCTACTGAACTGCAATGTTATTTCCCTGCACTTCCATGTAATTATGTTACATTTCAACTGGAGGTAAACCAATCACTTTGCTCGTGGTTCACCTCCATTTGGCAAAGACTCCACCTTGATGGCTTACACCTTAAGTTTGTCAGAAAACTTGTGTTGATGATATAAGTGATATTATTTATAGTTATCTCTAAAGAAGAAAACAACAATACAATGTGATTTAATCATCTCTGAAGAAGAAAACAACAACAGAATGTGATATAATCAACATGATTTTTTGGAAGGACAAAGGAAATAGAATCAACTTACAACAACAACAATGGTATCTTCAATTCTGCAACATAACTGTGTAAGTGCACAGATAATCTCCAATTCTGCATATAATCTGCCAATGCACAGATTATTTGCTATCCAAAAGCCCAAATCCTAAAGATATCTTACTGATTCTTTTCCAGGAATACTACAATACAGGATGATCCACAATAGCACACATATAATATGCCATTGTGCAAATGATCTCATGGTTGATTTGACCTGAGCCCATTGGTCGTAAAGAGATATCACGCAAAAATTATAGGTAGATTTGATTTTATGAGCAATATTTGTGATTATTGTGAGGATGGAAGGGCAGTGAAACTGCAATTCCAATCCAAACAATGCAAATGAACATTGTGTAGATCCTACACAAAATTGGTATGTGTATACCCTTCTCAAGAGTGTGCTCTTGTTCAGGGCAATGAACTTCTGTGTTGGGGAGTCCTTGCCGTCAGGAGCAGGGCAGTGGACTCCTGTCCTGGGGAGTCCATGTCTTTTGGATCAGGGGCAGTGGACTTTCCTCCTGGGGAGTCCTGAGAATGATCCTATTATTTTTTTACCTTAGGGTACTAAAAATGGCAGATTATTGGCCTATGTCACTCGCCCCCATGAATGGAGCATCAGGTAAAAATGGAACCATAAAACCTAAGTGTTTTAGGTGAAAAAATGGGTTCTCATGAGAGTAACAAGAACGAACTAAAGAGTTTGTTACACATGTGAAACGAGTAAGTGTTGTTTGAAGAGGGAGAGTCCGTTTTTGTCGTTTTGAAACTGACACTTTAATACTGTTTTTAAAGTTTGGTTGTTAAAAAGGTGTAACTCTTTGTATATTCAGTGTTTCTGATTTGGTTCTGCGTTGAATTCTGATGGTGCCATTCGTATGAACTGATGTGATAGTCCAAGGGTCACTTTCATATCTACTTTCACCTTTGCGAGTATACCATCTTTTCGAAGAAGTACTTGATCACCACTGTTGTAGTACCAATCACGACGTGAGCTATTTTCCCGTTCTGTGTTTTGGTCTGTTTGGTGTTGCCTATATTCTCCAATTTTGTTCCAGTCGGCCAGGAAGGGAATGTCAAACAACACGTCCCGACCAAAGATGGATGCACCTGAGGAGGCTTTTAGTACTGTGTGGATTGTTGAGCAAATGGCCCAAGCGACATTCGTCACGAACTTGTCTATATCGCTTGTCTCTACTGAAGGGGCCATGTCTATTTCAGCTGTTTGGAGCATAGATGATATCACCTGATGCACTCGTTCTAGAATTGCATTCGCTTGTGGATTCTTGACACTGGTAGGCTTACTCTTGATCCCATATGAGTCACATAGGGCTTTGAAGTGAAGTTTGAATTTGCTTCCATTGTCATAAATTATGTATTGACAACGTGGATACCTACTAAACCAGGTCTTGTTCACTAAGTTGCTGATCATTGCTGATGACTTATCAAAGTATGCTAACTTAGGTTCCTCATGGGTCCTTTTACCCTTCTGCCCTTTTGTATCCAGGGGAATAATTGCCTCAGTGATTACCGGTAGTTCAACTATTTCAAACCAGCTAGAAGCTGGGTCAATCATAGTCAGACACATGAAATCAATTACTGTCCCATCTTTACCTTTGATTGTATACGGGCCAATAAGGTCCACACATAGTACATCCCAAGGGTTTGTGATGGCGAATTTAGTAGGGAGTTTCCCATACTTATGCTTATGCCTCTTGTTGACTTGGCATGCATGACAGTTTTTGACATATTTCGGATGGTATTTGCATACCTTTCCAGTACATCGCAGCACGAAGGGTTTCTTTGAGTCTAGTGTGTCCAGGGTGCTGTAGATAGTGGTGGTACCAACTAACTGCACGGTGTTGAAGATCTTTTGGAATGACCATCTTTCCGTCCTTACATAGGAGTTGTGTACTTTCGACCAATTGTGTTGAGTACTGGTCTTTCAGTGTCTTCAAGCTGGCATCAAGCTTTTGTGCTTCTGCAATCTCTCGTACTGTTAACGGGTAGATTACATCTTCTTTGCTGCGGTTTGCAAATACCAGATTCATTTCCTCTTGGTATGCAGAGGTGTCTATCGCACTCTCTTCTTGCATGGTGTAATGACACCAGCATTTGGTGAACGTCATCCAGTTCTCGTGCTCACTCGGTATTGGTCCGATGTCTAAGCGAGAGATGGCGTCGGCAACAGTGTTATGTATGCCTTTAATGTAAACAATTTCGGGGCCAAATTCCTTGAGGAGCAATCTCCATCGGTAGACACGGTCAGAGGTTAATCCGAGGCGTCTTGGATTAGATTTTTATGGTCTGTGTAGACTTTTAATCTTTGTCCCCACAACATGCCTTTGAACTCCTTGAGTGTTTCCACTATGGCCAGTAGTTCTAGTTTGGTCACGCTGTACTTCTGTTGCGTCGTCGACAGCTTCCTGCTGAAGAACGAGGGGCCTATTACCCTGGGTGATAACTGATCCAAGTTGTTTAGATGAGGCATCAGTGTATATCTCAAATTCCATTGAATAATTGGGATAGGCTAAGACTACATCCTTGGCAATTGAAGTCTTAACGTCATCGAATGCTTTTGATGCACCGTGTCCCAGTACCATGGACGTTTCTTTGTCTTATTGGCTCTGGTGACCTTGGTGTGACCGCACTCTCCTACCAGTGAGGTGAGTGGGGCAAGCACTTTGCTGCGTCTTGCCCAAAGATCTCTATAATACTGGACCATGCCCAGGAACTTACGGAGGTCTTTGACATTTTTTGGCGATGAAATCGCGAGAATTGCCTGTACCTTTTTCTGTTGTGGTTTAATCCCTGTTTGTGTGAGGGTATAACCTAGATATTCTGTTTCAAAGGTGCAGAATGACGACTTTTGGGCGTTGATTTGCAAGCCCGCCTCGCGTAGCCTGGTAAGCACCATTTTCAATTTGTCAAGGTGGTCTTCCAGGTTTGCCTTTGTGATGCATAACAAATCATCAAGGTAAGCCATACGAACTCTAAGGCTCCCATTAGTGCCGACATTTTTCCTTGAAAGATGTCTGGTGAACCTGCGATGCCATGGGCAATCGGAGGTAGGAATAATTGCCCCATGGGAAAATGAGGGTACATATTTTGGATGAATCGGGATCCAATCTAATGGTATAATAACCCATGTTTAAATCTAGGGTTGTAGCGTAGGTAAATCCTTCTAGCTCTTGCAGGACTGTACTGATTTTGGGTAATGGAAGCGGCTTTTGAACTAGTCGTTTATTTACTTCTCTAAAATCAGTGAGAAAGCGTACAGTTCCGTCTTTTTTCCAGTGATAAATGATGGTGACGCCCATTCCGATTTGGGCTGAAACTCTACCACTCCCAGTTTGCATAATCTATTCAGTTCTTTGATAGTTGTTTCTTTGCGAGATTTTGGTACTGGGTATGCCTTGCCATGATATGGCTTTGCGCCCTCCTTAAGTTCAAAGGACACAGGCTCTGTGTTCCAATCACCTAGTGTTCCATCAAAAAGTTCCTCAAATTCTGTGAGTAACTCCAGCAATGAGTTTTGGTCTTGGAGACTAAGGTGAGTACAATTGGTGCTAACAATTGATTGGAGGTCTGCCTTTTTATAATTTGCATCTAGGATTTTAACTACGCACTGTGTCACATCCTGAGTACTTTGTGGTTCATTTGCCATGCTGTTGTTAACAGCCCAGGCTTTATCCAAGTTTGATGGGGTCAGACTATTGATGTCTCTCATTGGCAAAATGATGTGATCCATGGTAATTTCTCTTGTTCATAAATCTAGAACAATTCCAAGCTCTTTCATGGTTTGACATCCAAGAATGAGGTAGAACGCTGGCTTTGTCATAGTTTTCTTATAGTACTCTACTACATCGGGAGTCACTATGTACTCCATACCGTTCGAATACTCAAAGAACTTAAGTTGGCTTTGCTCTTTCCTTTGGTTAGGAAGCTCCCATTCGTCGTGTGCCAAGACTTTGGCACCTGCCTAGCCAAGTAGGGAAAGCGTTTCCCCGTTCCTTTTGCATGGAACAGGAGATCACCATCAGATCCACTTTCTAGTAGGATCCTGATGACTGTGTTACTGGTACGACGCCCTGTAGAGTGTTCGATGTTCTTACGGGCTGGATTTTCAGTCGCTTTGTAGCGTGCTTGTGCTACTACAGTAGTGACCTGCCCTTCTTTACCTGTCAAAGGGGGGTTCACACTATTGAAAAGGTCACCCGACAGTTCGGGGTCCGACAATTTGGCAATTGTTTCACTCTGTGTAAGGTTGGCTGGAAGATTTCCTAGTTCTTCTGTTGGATTCAAACATGTATTGTTTGAATCAGACAATGTTATGTTGGCACGTGGGGAATTTTTAATCGGACTAAGATAAGTGTTCATCACTTCATTACAATCGATTTAACAACACAATTTCTTAGTACTCCCCAACCCATCATCTCAAGATGAGTCTGAATCATCACTGTCACTTCGTGTCGTGATGCTTACGCTTCTTTTTTCCAATAGCGTTTCATTTTCTTGTTGGACTTTGTAAGTTTGTCGATTTTAGCAGATAGCTGCGCATAGCTACTTCCTCCTTGAGCAGGTCTTTCTAGTCCACAAGAGTTTCCATTTGGTTTACTCCCTTTGAAGCTTGACTTCGGGGTCCCATTGGAGTCACACTTTCAGCAATCCGAAGTGTTGTGGGTGATATGTGTGCCCCCATGTTTCTTGCAGAGAGAACAGTACTTCTCTGTGCAACGCCCTTAGTTTCACATGTCTGCTGCGTCCGCATCCAAAAATTGTTGAAAAAGACATCATCCAGGACACGCCCTGACATGTCCTGGACATCTCATGTTTTTAGTGTTTTCAAATGAGGACACAGGACATTCAATTTTAGACACCGAGGACATGACAGGACGTGAGAGGACATGGAGTGTTTTCTTCATTTGAGAGTCCTTTTTGATACTTTCAGGTGAACTATACCAAGAGTGGTGGCTGTTGCGTGCATGTTACATTCATTTAAGTGCAATCCATAAGGCTTGCAGTACAAAAATACTTAAGATACGTTGGCATGTGCCTGGATACTGTTATGTAATGTATGTGAGTCAAAACTTCTGAGGACACAGGGCGGACATGGGACTCAACACCGACGTATGTCCTCGTGTCCACAAAAACCCGTCCTGGAGAAATTAAGGACCTAGGACACGTCCAAGGACACATCCAAGGACACGTCCAAGGACACGTCCAAGGACACGTCCAAGGACACGTCCAAGGACACGTCCAAGGACACGTCCAGGACATGTGAAACTAATTTTTTCCTAGATGAGTCGTTAGACTTGGCTACAGTGTTGGTTCCTTCTCCAACCTTCTTGGTGGGGTAGGCCTTCTCCATGTGTTCAAGGACTTCGAGAAGTTCCCTGACACTCTGTGGTACCAAAGCTCCACTGAGCTCATATTGGTCCTGCCAGTTCCTAGGAACCATCCTGAGGATGTGGCTTGCCAAGTCGGCATCATCAAACGGCCCGCATACTTTCGTAGACTTTGCAGCCTTGGAAGAGTAAAACAGCCACGGCAAGAGTTCCACATACCTGTTAAGGCATTGGATCCCCTGCACAAAGTCCCTGATGGGTACCATGTTTGGTTTCTTCAGCCCATTGCTGATAGAACCTTTCTTGCTCCACTGCATCGGTCCTAAAGACTGTCTGCAGATGCAACTGGACACACTCCTGAAAGGAGGTCCAAGATGCCGGGCGTTTTGTAGGATGCTCAGTCCCATACACATCTCTTCAGGGTTTGCAGTTGATCTGCTCCCCAACGATGGTGGTCCAAGGACGACGGGCAGTCTCCGACAGTTGAGTGGAGTACTGCAGGAAGATTGCTTGGCCAGCGGACACTATGGTCTCACTGGTGTGGAGTTTAGCAGCAGTTGCCTTGTTCCACGACTGGAGGACGGGAGAGCTTTCATCCGTCCCTTTGTACTTGGCTTTGGCCGCAGTGGCCGCAGTCAGTTTTGTCTCAGCCTTTTTATCTGCCTTGCAGGCTTCCTTGTAGTACGTGTCTAAGCCTCTCTGGGAAATTATTTCCATCAAGGTCTGGACATGGTTGAGGAACTGTTCAGGACTTCCCTCGTCGAAGACGGTGACAGACAAGGTCATTTTGTTGGAGACCTTGATTTTGTTGATCACCTTTGGGGTGTCCATGGCAGTGGGAATGTAGGAAATGGGTGGCTTGGACCTCACTGAACTCCGTTCACACTCTTGCAGCTTCAGTCCTTCTGGGCTTGACTTGCTTGTCGACATCCTCTGAATTGCCTCTCCAAGGGGCGTATTATAAAACAAGGCCTTGAAAAAGGTCTTGGGTGCCCTGTTGAGGTTAGCTCGAAAAAAAAATTATTTTTAAATTTTTAAATTTTTAAATTTTTCTTCTTCGGCTTTTATTTCTTGAAAGTCTTGCTTCCAACTATTTTGCGAGAATTCTTGATCACGAAATTAATCCAACTCATGGGAATCCCCGATTACAGAAGTCGCTCTCTTGAAGTTTATTGCTTAACTCGCTGATGGCTGGAGAATTTTTGGAGAGCTGGTCAATCCCGAAATCGTCGGAATTTGTTGATTGCGTAGCTGATTTTGGAAAAGATTGTCGATCGTGCAAAAAAAACGTATCACTGACGCGAAACATTAAAAATTGCTGCTCACGATAAAAAATTTGTTAACGTACCTCGTGTCGGAAGGGTTGAATGTCGATAGCTTTGGTGCACGAAGGTCGCACCATGGTGATCTGTAGATAGTGACCTGAGCTGATTCGTCGTAAAAATATCACGCAAAATTATAGGTAGTTTTGACAGGTGTCGAAGATTTGATTTTATGAGCTATATTTGTGATTATTGTGAGTTGTTATGTTCATACCCTTTTCAAGAGTGTGCTCTTGTTCAAGGCAATGAACTTCTGTGTTGGGGAGTCCTTGCCGTCGGGAGCAGGGCAGTGGACTCCTGTCCTGGGGAGTCCATGTCTTTTGGATCAGGGGCAGTGGACTTTCCTCCTGGGGAGTCCTGAGAATGATCCTATTATTTTTTTACCTTAGGGTACTAAAAATGGCAGATTATTGGCCTATGTCATGATTTCATTCTCTTTTCATCCTCTCATTATCTTCTAATTCTCTGTTAGGCAAAAGCCATGGAAAATGCAATTCCCAGTGAACTGTAAAAATAAAAAACTCAAATTGCAAAAGCCTGAGAAAAGACTTTTCCCTGGTTTTTGCTATGTGGCCATAATGCATTTCCTAGTAAATTGCCAATTTCTTGGGGAATGTGCTGAAATCAAATGTATCTGCATCATTTTGTGCAGTCAGGAAAGAATACTTGGGTTATATTGACATTCATTCATTATAATCCATTAGGAAATACAAAATCAAATTCATCACCAACATCACATACAATTCTCAGGGAAATCTAATTGAATGTATACCATTAAAGCCATAATTATTCTCTGGGAATTGTAATGACCTAATAAATATACATATTTAGTACTTTGTTTGTGATGGTGATGAAACTGTGACACATCAACAAAAATAATCTGAGCAGCCTCTCGAGTTCAAATAAGAGTCTCTGCTGGAATCGGTATTGAAATATTGAAAGGCTGAATATGAGAAAATTGTATCCAATCCACCGTATATCACGGTTTATAAGACCCCCCAAATGTACAAAAGATACCATTAACATGATTTTGATATGTTGCGATAACTTTTGATAGGACAAACAGTTGCCTATTGTGTGACACACCAAAACCTTCAGAAGAAGTTAAGATTTCTGAAATATCTTTTCTGTTTGGTCGAGAATCGCTTAGTTTTTGAAATATACGCAGTTCAAAAGTAGGGGGAGGGGTCTTATAATCTGTAGGGACTTATAAACCGTGATATACGGTAGGGCTATTCCCACTCTTTCAAAATAGTTACAAGGGTTCCCTAGGAATTGCTTCTCGACTTTTTTGGCAAAATAGCAAAAGCCAGCAAAACTCTTTTCTTGAGCTTTTTCATTTATTATTTATTATTTTTCATTTTTAAAATTCCCTGGGAATCAGATTTTCCCAGGCTTTTGGCTTAACATCTGCAAAAGTCCTCTGTCACAGAAATCTACTTGCAATTGATGACACTGTTTTTCCGATAGTTATCACCTTTCCTTTTTCCATTTCTCATCACATACAGCATCACCATCTGTTGTCGAACACACATCGCTGTGTCACAGCAGCACTGCATTAGCACCACTTAACTCCCCACAATGGTGCAGACTGACAAATATATGCAACATGCTTGAACTGAAAAGGGAATGAGAGTGTCATGGACAGGTGTGGTCCAAATTTCTATCATTATGACAAAAGTACTTGTCTTTGGCTGAAAGGATAATGACATCTTCCCTAAGACCGGTTGCAGCCACGGTTGCTAATGTATCATCTATTCACTATTTTGTCACCCACTTCACGAAATGGTAACTAGACCCTAACTTCGCCGGTGCAGCCACGGTAAGAATTGTTAAAGTTGCCAAAAAAATTGCCAACGTACTTTTTTTTGGGAACGGGTTCCTTTTCGGGCTGTATTTGGTTAACGTTGCCATTTCAATTTTTCAGGCACTAAAAAAATGCCAACTCAGATAATTGGTGTCTACATGATTTAAATACGAATTCCTATGTTTCCCCCACAATGTCCCTCCCACCTCCTCCCGACCAGCAATTCCCCAACCATCAACAAACTTCTTTGTCAACCATGGGCATCTGCAATGATTGTGGCAAATGGGAGGCTTTGTTGAGTTGACCAGTTAGATGATCTGGGGAACGTCGTTGTAGGCCTGGAAGGAACTCCGTAAGGAGTGCTTTCCCCCCTCCTCGCCCCCCGTGATGTCAAATCTTGTCCCTCGCCGTGATGTCCCACGCAGCCGCTGCAGCCCGAATAAATCCCCTCGTTGCAGTGGGAGTTGCACTGATTTCGACGGCCGGCGTCTCTCCCATCACATCCTCCCCGATCACGCCCCTCAACATCACCTCAGTCGTTGCCCATTGTAGATGCCACCTTCTACGAAGAGGACGATTTGCTGCAGCCTTTGAAATCGTCGACACGTCCTGCATAGACAAGGACAACTTCCACACCGCCATTGCCACAATAAACAGCGAACCTTGAATTAGTTGACTGGGTACCCAGCTGGCTCATCAAAAACTGCGCAACGGTGACTTCTGTCAAACCAATTCACACCGTTGTCGACAACCACGCTCCCCGGGCTGTTGACAACCCAATTAGTGGTTGTAGTCTGTCGTTTCATTGTTTGTGTGTGGGGGATTGTCGACATTGCACTACAACCCATTCAACAATCACCCTAACAAAAGTGGAATCAGATAAATCTCTGCCTGATCCCACTTCCACCAATCATTTACCAATTTTGATTTAACAATAAACCATGGTGCCTTTGTGGAGGTTGAACTTCCAACCGTTGAAAGACGAAAAGCATTGCATCATTGACACAAAACAATGTCACCAACCTGCTGTGATTTTGGTGCCGCTTCTTCTTTTTTTGAACAACGAACTGTTTTCATTGTGTAAATGTTTGTTCTTGTTGATGATTTGTTTTGGGGCAAGGAGCTTTGCTGTTTGGATGGACTGCTTGTGTGATTGTCTGGGCATTTGTTGATGACCCTGTCTCAATTGAACAGAACACCCCTCCCTGAGATACGTAGTCTTCTACTGACGATTGGGAAGTGATAAACTGAACAATTAACCAGAGTTATGCCAAGAGAGTTTGCATGGGAAGAGATGGTGGTTTGGTCTGTATTGATGACATTTTTTGTTGTGGAATACCTCCAGGTGGAAGTAGCTTTTGTAATTTAGCAACCGTTAACATACCCAAAAGCGATGACCGTGTCTGCACCACGAAGAACGGTGTCTAAAAATATGGAAAACGTATACTCCGGACGGTCACCAAAATAAATAGCAATCAAAAATATGGCATCTGTGGCTGCAACCAGTCTAAGTATGCTATTATAAGAAGTGAACAAGAGGGAGAGGGAGAGGGAGAGGGGAGAGGGAGAGGAGAGGGGAGAGGGAGAGGAGAGGGAGAGGGGAGAGGGAGAGGGAGAGGAGAGGGGAGGGAGAGGAGAGGAGAGGAGGAGGGAGGGAGAGGGAGAGGAGGGAGAGGGGAGGGGGAGAGGGAGAGGGAGGGAGAGGAGGGAGAGGAGAGGGAGAGGGGAGAGGGAGAGGGAGGGAGAGGAGAGGGAGAGGGAGGAGGGGAGAGGGGGAGGGAGAGGGAGAGGGAGAGAGGAGAGAGGGAGAGGGGAGAGGGAGGGAGAGGGAGAGGGAGAGGGAGGGAGGGAGAGGGAGAGGGGAGAGGGAGGAGAGGGGAGAGTGTTAACGCTCTAGGTTCACTGCTATTTAGCAGAGACTCCACCTTGATGACTTAGACCGGTTGCAGCCACGGTTGCTAATGTATCATCTATTCACTATTTTGTCACCCACTTTGCCGAAATGGTAACTAGGCCCCTAACTTCGCCGGTGCAGCCATGGTAAGAATTCGTTAAAGTTGCCAAAAAAAATGGCAAACGTAATTTTTTTGGCAACGGGTTCCTTTTCGGGCTGTATTTGGTTAACATTGCCATTTTAATTTTTCAGTCACTAAAAAATGCCAACTCAGATAATTGGTGCCTACACAGATTCAGATATGAATTCCTTTGTTGCGGTCACACTTTCTCTCACCGCCTCCCATTCTCCAAGCCATCAATCCCATTTCTGTGATGAGGCAATGGAAGACGACCATGGTACTTTGTGGACTCCGCGTTTGATATTCATGGCTGTTTTTCTTTTCAAAACATTGTAGGTTTGGATGGAATGCCTTTGGCTGTGCTACCCCCCTTTGTTTGTTGGAAGTTCATAAATGAATCATTGCGTGACGACCACACAAGAATCATCGAATCATGGAAAATGTCGAGCAGCGACAACGACGCTGGCACCCTGCCCATGTCAGAACGCCTAACGCCTCGTAGATCAAAATGAACTTGGCGCATAATTAATCAAACGCCGACGCAGTCAGCTAGCGACAACGACGCTACTCCCGCAGCAGGCCAACTGAAGAACTCCGAGGACGACAGTGATGAAGAAGTCCCTTCGACTTTCCCCACCGTTCATCCTGCAAATATGTTGGATTTCAAGGAAGATGACGATGGCGATGAGACTTTCAAGGAATACAATCGAGAGTTCTTACGATGAAGAAGATGTTTCGCTTGCTGTCATTGCCAAAAAGAGCAAGGCTAGAGGCAAGGGAATGAAAAACAGTACTGCAATTGAGAATACCATTGCAAGTTCTTCTTCTGATGAGGAAGATGTTTCCCATGCTGTTGTTGCAAAAAAGGGCAAGGCTGCAGGCCGCGGGGCAAAAAAGAAGACAGCAAGCAAGGGAGGCAACACGGTACATTGCTCGTTTCTATTATGCCCAGTCTTCATTTACATTGTCCCTTCATTTGTACTGATTACAAAGCAATAGGTTTCCCGTGGAAATCAGCTGGTTTTGTGTGGATTTGGGTACACACCCGATGAGTTCTGATCCTGGCCCGAAGCTTCATGGCCGTGTCAGAGGATCCTACCACCGGGACAGACCAGAAGCAGCAGCGTTCTGGACATGTGTACACGTCCAGTACAACAAAAACATCGCAAAGGCCAACAAGAACCGTGAGAGTGATCCTGATTGGAGAGATCTCCCTGACGACCGTCCCAAGGGATCCCTCAAGAGCCAATGGTACACTCGTCTCCAGCCATCAATCCAGAAGCTTGCTGGCATCGTCTCTGCAAATCCGCCAACATCTGGGCAAATAAAAGATGATCCTGATATGGATCTGTACTGGAAGTCCATGCGACTCCTGTACTCAAGTCAAGCCAAGGAAAATTTTCCCAAGAAGTTCGAACCGTATTTGAAGGCATATTTCTTCCTGTCTAATCATCCGAAGTTTGGATCCATGCTAGAGGCAAACAAAAAGTCAGGGGTGAAACAAAAAGGATATCGAGCCAAAAAAGTAAGTGATGTCACATCTGTAGGAAACATGGACTCATCAAGAAAGTTTCCTAGTGCTGCCATTGCAGATCGTGAACGACCTGGTGGTAGGGATAGCACCAAGAAGGCCAAGGCAACAGACTTCGTTGTAGAGAAGGTAGCAGAAGGTGTTGCAAAAGCCATCGTTCAACCAATGGACCCAAGCCCATCACTGAAGACAATCCAGGAAGGGATGTCACAAGCCAACGAGATTATGCAATCCATGGCCAACCATCAGGTGATGGCTATGGCTCCACCGGAGTTATGCAAACAGTACTTTTCTGAGGTTTTCGACGTCATCAACGCACAAGCAAGGAACAAACGTCTTCGATTGCAGATGGAAAACGAAGAACTAGCGTCGAGGATGACAAAATTGAGATGTGAGAAAGAGGATACTCAACAGTCGGACCAGAGTGGTGATGCTGATTTTGACGCTGATGATGGTGAACTCAAGATTCCAGCGTTGCCGCCTATGGATTATTCTGCAGAGGCATATACACCTGAATCAAACAATGCGGCTGTTGGAGAACGGGATGGAGAAGAGGAACTTAAAGAAGGAGGTACAGATGAAATTGGTTGTGAGAAATGCAATTATCTTGTATGTGTGTTTGAAGGTGGAGGACCTCTCTTGGATACATGTCAGGGTACTTGTGGGAGAGTGAATAAGTTTCATCATGCATGCAATCTGAATTGGTTAGAGAGCAATGGGAAGGACGCGGAGCTGCACAAACTTTGTTACATTTGTGTCTAGAAAATTTAATTGTTAAATGAGTTTATTGAACATTAGAATGGAAAAAGTTAAAATGAATATGTTTGTAAAATATGTTTGTGAGAAATACTACATATATTATTATAATGGGTGACTACCTTAATCGTTCCAGGTGTTCAGATGTTCAGATATTCAGAATTCTGGATCGTCCAGATGTGTTCCAGACCGGTTGCCCTACCCCCTTTTTTTCCAGATCGTCTCAGATGCCGTTCCAAGTCCGGACACCCCCCTTTTTGTCTAGTTTGGAAAAACATCATCTGGAACAATCTGAAACAAAAAAATACCACGTGGAAGCATGTGGAAGCACTTGAATAGGTTATTGGCTCGCGAAGTCTTTTTAATCTATGAGCGATAACTATCGCTGATTCTGTTTGGATACGTTAGAACACGTAAGAACAAGGACGATGATTCCACGTACGGCTTCACTGTATGGTATGGTACGATACAGCCACGTGCGTTCACGAATGCTGTTGGAATACGCGCAAAGTGCTCTATAAGATACGCGCAAGAATCTTTACGTGATAGTGTGGAAGAGGCAGGTATGGTATGATCGACAGTACGATAGTATTGTACCGTACCGTACTCTGCTCGTGGATCGTTCGAAGAGCGTCATGGTGCCAGAACAAAGTGGTGATGGAGAACGTGAGGGGAAATGGTGATGCGCATCACGGTTGTCTCGCAAATCTTGCTGTCAACATCAGGGAATCGTGCAAAAAACAAAATCTGGGACATTTGTAGCCAAATATAATTATGGTAGTCATTTTTTAAAAAGTGTCCCAAATCAGTTCTAAAGTATACACCTGGGACTGGATATTTGAGCATCTGAACACCTGGAATGATTAAGGTAGTCACCCAATGTATTTGGTTGTTTTGTAGGATAACAATGAAAACTACAATATAAGAAAGAGTAATGCAACTTTGTTCATGGCATTACTTTAAAAAATCAATGGATCGTAGTCATCCGCAAAGTCAGTTGTGTCCAGAGTTCCATCATCTCCAAAATCTTTTTTGAATACGTACTTCTTCACAGCATCCTGCAGTCTCAACAAAGTTTCCTCTGAGTAAAGTGTTTTATAACGCCTCTGGATGATAGCGTATTTCAGTCTGCTATCACGGACATGTGACAAAACGTAATTCCCCACAGCTGTACTTAAATTGCTCTCTGCACTGTATTCACTGCCTACCGACTCCTCATCCAAACAACTTTCATGAAAATTTACTTCTCCAACATCATAAAAGTTCTCTGTCTCGTCTTCGTCGTTGTTAAATCTTACTTCAACCATCATGTTATGCATTACAATTGTTGCAGTTACAAGATAGAACATGTCTTCTCTATGATACAACACAGACTTTGTTCCAATGGAAAGGAACTTCTTCTTCAAGACACCAAATGCACGTTCAATAGATTTCCTCCACCCCTCCTGCTTCGGAGCATAGAAACAATCCAATGTAGTTGTTGGGTCGTTAACAGTGGCAAGGAACCGAGACAGAGAAGGATATATTCCATCAACAAAGTAGTAAAGTTGATCAAATTGCTGACCATCAATGTCGAAAGAGAAATCAATTGCATCATGACTTCCATCCAACATGGACTCCAACAGTGGTGATCTATCCCATACGTTTATATCATTCAAAGAACCGGGGAATCCAAATGCATTATGCCAAATCCATAGATTGTAATCCGAGACCGCTTCAAGTCCTATGGTAGGAAACCCTTCCTTGCCCTTGAATTGACCTTTCCATGCAACAGGACATGCACCCCAATGAATTTTTGTCACGTCAAGACATCCCATACATCCATCAATGCCGTAAACATTCTTATGCAATGCAACTATTTTCCGGGCGTCAGATTTGGATGGCGTTTGAAGATAATAATCAGATATTGAAGAGCACAATACAATACCTTTTGTCAATTTTCTGAAGCAAAGCCTAGCAGTACTCTCTCCCATCTGAAAGTAATCTTTGAAAGCAGAAAATGATACACCAAAACAAATCAGCTTCTGCGCTCCCAGAAATTTCACAATTGGGTCAATTGATTCCCTTCCACAGCAATCAATTGACTGCACCCGAAACAAATCAGTTTCAACCAGTTTAGACAGTATACTTTCTACCATGCTTCTCTTAATACGGAAGGTACCTTCAAACTGACGATCATCAAATCTTGGGTACGGGCTGTACCAGTCTGATCTCACACATTGCGACGCTCTGAGCCTATCATAATCAACCATCTTCCTCTTCTTATTTGGGAGAGTATCAGCGGGAGACGCCTCCCTTAAAATGTACCCGACGTCATACTTCTTGATGAATTCTTCAACTAACGCTTCCAGAGCATCCCTTGATGGCATAATGTGTGATGGGTTACGTTTGTTATCTGCAAGGGCTACGGCGGTCAAGATCCACGCACGAATAATGGCATTATAGAATGCAGTCAAACAGCTGACGTCCGGTGAACTAATGTTTTTGTTCATGGTTATTCAAAAGACAGAGGTAAACTACTATCCGATGCAAAGAGACCAGTGGAAGTGGGATGAAGATGGCATTTTAATTGGTGTTGGCTGGTGAAGAGATGTTGATGGTAAATAATGGGCTAGCTTCCATGTGTAAGTGATATTATTGTTATAGTAACAGTAAACATTCAAAGGTGGTGACTGTGTCTGCACCACCAAGAACGGTGTCTAAAAATTTGGATAACGTATACTCCGACGGTCACCAAAAATAATTAGCAACTGAAAATATGGCATCCGTGGCTGCAACCAGTCTTACAGCTAAAATTTGTAGAATAATAAACATACATCCTGATAAAAGACAATGCTATCAATTGATTGTGCTGGTTGCTTTTGTATGGATAATCAGTTTTCCCAGTGTTCTCTGACATCAACCCTGATAACAGTAGTAAGAGTGCCATTTTTGTATGTCCGTGTTCTCTTGACTGGTATTGTACAATACGAAGATAACAACCTAAAAGTGTACAGGTAAACCGGCACACATTTGAATTGAATTTTATGTGTTCCACTTTATTTAACCCATTCGAACCGTTGGCACTTCTTTGCATATGTGGCGAGAACTGTCGTTGCTCGAAACGTTTCATATTTTCTTTGAATTTTGTGCTCATCCGACGCCGACCCCATTTCTTTTGACGGCACGCTCAATTACCATACAATACCGTACAACCAGCCTATCAATCATGCTGCCCTTCTAAAACCATCAAGTGCGTTACTCCGATAGGGTTGTGTAGATTGTTGGTCGGTTTGCATCTTTGAGTTTAACTTCTTGTTGTGTATGGTACAATACGCCAACAGTCAACCTGAGACGGACGCTCAGTACCAGTTGTACCATACTTTTATAATATTTTCTTGGAGCCGACAATTTCACTCTCTCATATAATTTCATAGATCCTCTCGATTACATTTACCATACACCGCCCCTCCCAAAAAGCAGTACAATGAAGCTCTCAATCTGCAGCATTCTTGTGGCATCGGCAGTCGTTGCGATTTCTTCCGTTGATGCTAAAGGTGGGCTCCGTACGTTGAGAAAGGATGTGAGTCATCTATGTCATTATCTGCTTTTCATTTCAGATGGTCTCTATTTCAGCCTTTTAATGTCATACCGACACAAATTGGAATTACTCTGTCTTGCATCAGGATTATGGATATGGTTACGATGGCGATGGCAACGAAGGGCACTATGAAGGCTCCTCAGGAAAATCGGGAAAAGGTTCGTCCGGCAAATCTGGCAAGGGATCTTCTGGAAAATCTGGTAAGGGTTCATCAGGTAAATCTGGCAAGGGTTCGTCGGGTAAATCTGGTAAGGGTTCATCGTCCAAATCCAGCAAGGGTTCTTCAAACCACGGAGAGACATACGTGGAGCACAACTCTGGCGATGGATACTCGGAGCATAACTACGGCGATGGATACTCGGAGCACAACTACGGAGCTTATGGAGAGAACTACGGATATGGAGAGAACTATGGAAACGGAGGGTCTGAAACTAATCCTTCTGATAACAACACAGGCGGCACTGATGTAAGATTTCATCCATTTTTTCTCCGAGATAAAGAACGTGATTGGTGTTTCCGCACATCATTGCATGCTAACACTGCGTTCTCTTTGTTAAACAATATTCAACAACAGATGTCAATGCAATTTGATGACAATGCTTACACTGATGACCAACCGGCCTCCACTGGACCTACTACTTTGGACGATGGTTATGTAGACGATGGTCTTACTTACACTACTACCGGCGCCACTATGATTGACGATGCTGCATACACATACAGTGGAACGGGTTCCACAGGAGTGGACGATGCATACACCTACACAGGTTCCACCATGTAAAGAATGAGTCAGTTGATTGGCCCTTCACTGCACTAAGAAAATGGGTGTTGAATTGAATTTGACACAGGAAAGCTTGGTGCTCCTTCATATTACTTTTCCCTAGAAGCATGATACGAGCTGTGTTTTCCAACATACGAGACGACTGAACTTTCATGCCAAGATGACTGGCACGACCATGCAGCTAGAGACGCACGTGTTCATTAATGTTAACCAATATAGAACTGACTTAGTTACGAAGCAGCTTTATGAGATTGAACAGAAGTATACTGAACAAAAATGTGTGTTGGACGATGTCACAAGCAACACCTAGAAACGTGGCCTATATGAAATGATTCCAGCGCAGAGCAATTGTGTTACACATAGTGATCATTTGACGAAATGCCATTATGATAGAGATTCTTAACTTGTTGACAGTGGCACACTAACAGCATCAGGTGATAACTCACGAGGGTTTTGCACAAAGGAACAAACACATAATATAGTCAGTATCATAATTGGCCAGGAGACAAAATGTCTAAGCCCCATATCTGGGGAAGACACAATTCCCTGGTAATTGTGAACAATTTCCAGGGAACATAATAAGCAGTTCATGTAATTGCCTGAAAATGATACTACAGGAGGAGCCGATGCAAGATTTTTTGTAACTAGATAGACAGAATGAAATTCGTAGAATCAGAGGAAGTCCAAGGTATAAAAATAAAGTGGCTTGTATATTATGTTGGGCCCCAACAAGCTACCGGCCCCGTGCTGGAACTGTGACCGACTTTTCGCCCCGTGCTGGAACTGGGACGCCGACAGCCCCGTTGTGGCACTGGCCATCAAAACGCGATCTGGTGACAATATGGGGACATTTCTTGGTTGAAGTAGAGCCTTAGGAGTACCCGAACGCAAAAATTCTGACAGGGCCATTGGATCTTTCGCATTCACTTCGTCATCATCACGTGGATCTTTTGCATCATCCAACACATCAATCCAAACTGCAATCCAACACAGTACTTGAGAATTGCACACCTTCGCCGCATTTTTGGCCAACCTAGCACACTTGCAACCATATTATTGCCACGGATCGCGCTCACTCCCGTTTTTTTTTCAAACTACATACTTATGTACCCACACTAGTGCTGATTCGGGAATACCCAAACTGGCACTAGTGCTGGTTTGGGGCACCCCATGGTGGCTATAGTGCCAGAACAGGGCTAGTGCAAATTTGGGGTTTCGAGAAAAAAGTCCAGTTCCAGCACGGGGCACCCAGTTCCAGCACGGGACATGTCAATATCTCATTTTTGGTCCCAGTTCCGGCACGGGGCGCCCTGTTGTGGCAGGGTGCCAAAATGGGGCTGTCGGGGTCCCAGTTCCAGCACGGGGCGAAAAGTCGGTCACAGTTCCAGCACGGGGCTGGTAGCTTTTTGGGGCCCAACAATACACTCAGTAGAAAGTGGGTGGGTGTGCCTCGCGTGCTTTGCGCACACTGCACATGCAATCGCGCCCACTTTTGTTGAAATAAGATATAATTTTAAAGGTAAACAGAGATCAAAACATCATGACTACCCATGTACGTCACCCCAAAAATTTAGTTATTTAAAGGTAAGTTCTCATCAACTTATTGGTAAGTACCTGTTTTGGCAAAAAAGTCAAAAACTGTCTCGCTGAAGAAGAAGAAGAAGAAGAAGAAGAAGAAGGAGGAGGAGGAGGAGGAGGAGGAGGAGGAGGAGGAGGAGAAAAGGGGCTCAGTTTCCAGTTCAATTAAGATTTAGAAAAAATCTTGACAACTCCTAGAACTTTACATACTTCAGAAATTACAAGCAGCTGATGCAAGATTTTTATCAGCAGTGGGAGCCTGCAAAAAGGAAGAAGTCTTGTTTTGTTAAATAAAGATAAGAAAACAGTAGAAGCCAGTTAGCGCGTGCCCCATGCTCGGTTTGCTCGTGCCGCCCGCATAGGTACAACTATTCTGAAGGCCTTTTCTTAGCGTGGTCGCTATGTTCCTAAAATGACCGCCATGGCTGTTGTATTTGCGGAGGCAATTTCTGATCAAGACTTAGCGCAGTCACTTTGTTCCTAGTGAGCATGGGATGCACGGGCATGACTATTCTGAAGGCCTTTTCTAGTGTGGTTGCTGTGTTCCTAAAATGACCGCCATGGTTGTTGTACTCACGGAGGCACTTTCCGACCAAGTTTTAGTGCGGTCCCTTTGTTCCTAAAATGACCGCCATGGCTGTTGCACTCGTGGAGGCATTCTCCAATCAAGTTCACTTCTGAAGTGAACCTATGCACAAAATGAGATCATATTACACTAAGATGAACAAAATGTACCTAAACCTCTTGGGAGGAACATTTCAACTTTAGCATTGAGGGCTTAATGGGGGTCACATGGGGGGGGGTCGCAAATACAGTTTTAGGTGAAACTAAGATTTTTTTCAAGAAAAATATTGATAGTCTAACAAAAAATGAACTACGGCCATATATTATATGCAGAGCGTGCAACAGTGTATTCAACTGGGTGGCATCCATGTGTGCGAGCTCTTGTTTTTTTCTGACCGTGACCTTTAGAAGAAGAATACATGTATGTACAAAAAATCTCTTTACACTTTAACTTTTATAGGTCCTATTAATATGTACGTGAATGATTGTCTAGATTACAAAAAGCTCATGCACTACATCACTTAGTGAAAAAATAATGAAACAAGGGCATACCTTAAAACTAGTGGGACTCAAAATATTTCAAGAAGTCTAAACAAACTTATAACAAGTGACAATAAAAATATTTCGCTAAGCTCGAATAATAATTTAGCTTGCTTTACAAACAATTTCTCTAACTCTGAATAATAATAATGTAATTTTTACTTTTAAGATGAGAGAGCCCCCTCCACCCTCCAAATGGCCTCTCCCATGCCCAGGTTCAAGCAAAACAAGCAAGCAACTAAGTCTATCTGCATTGTCTCGCCTGTCTCATGCCATCACCTTCAATATCCAACAAGCTGACTTCCACTCACCATAAATAAGATAAATTTGATCGATTGCAGCATTAGAAGTGTACCCCTTAGAAATCAGCCCAGTTACAGAATCCCCAAACACCTTGCGACGATCGTAGCTAAACTTATTTGACCCCCTCTCATGATAAGTGAAATCCTTTGCAGCCTTCATCCCATTCAGACCAAACTCCCACTCCTTCCACATTGAATACAAGTCCTTAGGATTCTTTGAAAGCTTGAAAATACTACCATTCCTTTTTGTTGTCCCTGGTGTTTGAGCTTCCCAGTTCAAGGTGCCATGTAACCCACAAGTTACTTTTCTACCTCCCTCTCTTGGCTGTAAAGACGGACAGACAACAGAACAACAACAGGTTGGACAGCAATCCTCCGAGCATTAGTATTCATATTTTGGAGGTAGCACTGCTGACCACCAAACAAACTAATAATCTCCTGGCAGAGATCTTCCAACCTCTGTTGAAGTTGGAATTGTTGGGGAAATAACACTTCAGTCTCAAGTGCGGACTTACCAGCCCAAAATTGCTCAGACCCTACAGCTGTGGCTGATGCTGCCCCTTGGCCTTGAGCAATGACAGCTCAATCTTCTTTGTAGGGAGCACCATCACTACCGCCTGGTTGTTGCAAAGGTGCTAAAAGTGTGCCATCACCCCCAGCTTGACCTGGACGATGAGTGAGAGGGATGATTGCAAGCTGGTCTCCGAGTTGCTGGACGACCAGCAAGATCTTCTGAATGGGATTGTCCTTAGGAGCTTTTCCAGCAGCAATCCATCTCTCATTTATGAGCAATGCAAGCTTGATAGGGATGATGGGCAAAGTGTACCAATTGACCATCATATTGCCCTCAAACGCTGCCCGGAGGAGAGGCAGTGCCAGCACTCTAGCAATCTTGCTGACAAAGGCGGCATGAATCTTGGGGACAAGGCACTTCACGAGTTCGTCACTGATAGAATCGCTGCCCTTGATGGCATACTTGCACGGTCCTTGGGGGCCAGTCAACACAGATTCAACTTGAGCATCAGGGTATGGGAGATATGTTTCAATGGAAGTGTCAACTTGCTGTCTCTTTCCTCTCCAACATCCATGTGTGCTAATCCAATCCTTGCAGATACCAAAACAAGCTGCATAAGATGCAGTGGCCTTGCAAATAGAGTGAGTGCCATGCAAACCCCTCCTGATCTGTTGAAACAGCTGGCTTGAGAGGATTGTGTCAAGAACACTCGATACTGACCTGATAGAATGGTGGTTTCCAAACAAGAATAAACCAGGGTCAGTTTAAAAGAGGGCAGACAAACGGATCCACTGCACCAAACAATACCTGCATGGGACAGTCTCTCTCGTCTCTGATATTTTTCGACCTATTCATTTTAATATTCAATGTCAACAGCTCATAAGAATTGAACAGCAATGTGCTTTTTGCAAGCTTCGTGATATCATCAATGCGTCCAATAATTTGCCATTGCAGACAGAGCACAGCAGTCAAAAAACCTCAAGTCAACGCCTGCCTACAGATGACAGGCAAGCGCAAGCAAGGAACAAAACTCCTCCCGCTCCAGCACACATCGTGCCTTACTTGATACCCCCTCCTGTCTCACCTTTATTGTTTATATTTTGTGATAACATCATTGAATGCACTGGAGTGGGTGGGGTTGCCTCTCTGATGGATGTCATCCAATGACATAGTGCACAGGGGCATGAACTGGGAGATGGCCTTTTTATGGAAAGCAAGGGAGGATGCCCTCGTGAAATGGAGGCGATCGTCGGGGCCTGGAGAAGGCATGCTGTAAGCTTTCTTGTTGAGTATGCAGCAACCTGGTCAGCAGTGAATGAGAGCAAGTTGGTTGCAGGAGAAGGATGACGAAGAATAATAGTGCACCCATTGATGAAGGACATGAGGTCAATGAGGCACTTGGTGTCTGCTTTAGTGGTTCATAGAGTGTTCATTTTTTATGTGTTGATATTTTTTGCAACTGCACTCATTGCCCTTCTTAGGTTGCAAGCACTGAAATCGTGTATACAGCTTTGCAAACCAGTGTTGCTAAAATACCATGTCAAAACTTGAAGTTATTTCTAATACATAATAAGGACTTAATATAAAAAAGTGGTACAAGAAATTTGATCATGAGTCAGTCATGGCAGGATTGATGTACTATGCATATTATATGCTTTCCAAAAAATGACAGGAAATTCCTGAAGTGAAATTACAGCATTGGTTGCAAACTTCCAATAATACCCAAGTATTGTGAGTTTGTTTGAACCTGTCACGAACAAGGTGAATTTTCTGAATTCAACTTCAGGGACACCAAGTGACTGCATTGGATAAAGGTTCTTCTTGGCTCCACTACTATGGTCGTAGATCCAGCAATAGCAACTACACACAATCAAGCAAGGTAAAGAGGAAGACTGTGTTATGTGATACCTAATCACAGCCCAGTTAGATTCATTAGTCTGAGCCCAGCCCCAATCCCTTTACTAACATTGTTGTTGATTGGTCTAAAGTGTGGGATAGGAAAATGGCAAAATCTAGGCATCATTGGGCTGCCAACGGCATTGACATTGCCCGCCCTGTGGCTACATGAGGATCCATGGCAAAGGCAAACACGCTTGGGTTGGCTTGTCCAAGTCCAAAGAAGGAGCACAAAGGGGCTATAAGAAGGGTGACAAACAGGGAATGAAGCAGGTAGGCCTTCAAAGTGCCTTGCACCCAAATCCGTGTTTGGCTGAGCTGTTGCATTTTGTGTTTAGCTCAGTGTAAACCATAACACAGACCTCAAAAGTAATCCTAAAATACCCCAAAGGAGAAACCAGAACAGATGCTTTGAATGAATAATCCATCCATATTGTTGGGTGTACATTGAGGCATTATTAATGTCAAGCATCATCTGTGCTATCATGCATGGCATACTCTGTGAGCCACATCTACACATGGTTCACCTTGTGTTGAATCTTATTCTAAGGCAGAAATCAATTATCCTAGATCAGTCCACAAAACACACTCACAGACACATTAACATATCCTAGCTACTTCCTTATTGACTTTGATATGCTGCCCACCGCACCAACACAACCTTCTCACTAATTATCATTAATCATCTCAGCTTTCCATTATCCATTGTAACAATGTTTGAATCTGGTTGTTGGTACAACTCTGAGTGGCAGTTATTTTGTTCCTCTCCCTGTTAGCAAATAGTTTCCACTTCAGCAATAGGGACTCCTTGTAGTTCCAAGTAGCATCATTGTCAATGGGTTCAAGACCCAACTGAAATCCTTTTTCATTTCCCAAGAAGGCTGGCACCCCAAACAAGGGTTTTCCATATTCTCATGAACATCCAAATCACATGAGAACTGTATGATCATGCATGGATTTTTCACAAGGAAAGCCACACTTGATTATTTGTATATATCAAAGAAAGAACAGGAAAAAGAAGATTTAAAATGAGAGTCCTTCTGCAAATGTTACCGTTTCACTCACCTAAGCCTAAGCCTAGCAGCTACACAAAAAATAAGTGGAAAGTAAAAGGAAACATGGAATAAAAGAGAATCAAGCCCTTCTTAATCTTTTGATCCAGAACAAAGCACAAACTATTAAATAATTGAATAATTGAATTATTTTGACTCCCGTAATCATTTCTTTTATAAAAATACTTCAACAAAAACCAAATCAAATCAAATTTTGGAATATGTTTATTTGTCATACATTCTTTTCTTCAGATTTACAAAAGCTTGAAGCCAAAAAACAAAGAGGACCAAAATACTAAGGCACTTATTGATATCCAAATACTATTTTCAGAGAAGGAAATAGTTCAATAGATCGGCAAAGCAAAATATGATAGATTACACTTTTTTGGATGGGATTTCATCCTGAGTTTTTACGGGAAAGAGCTATGGACTTATCCAGGTTCCACTTTGGGTGTAAGTTTCTTCCTTACAAAGAGTAACTTTGGCCGAGGTGGATTTTTGATAAGTCAATTTATCTGACCAACGACACCATATTTTTATGACAAGTTGGAAAAAACTTTTTTTTGGAAAAAGTACTTAAATGCAAGAAAGTTTGGCATAAAAGATTTTATTTTACCTGTGTGCAAAATAACACTGCTCGCCAAATATTGACAATCTCATTTACAAAGCATTGTGTACAATCTTATTTACAAAATATGGACATTATTTACAAAGCAATCAAAATCACATCAAAGAGGGATTAAAAATGCAGGACTGGCACTTATACAACAAATGTGATGTTAGGCTACACATCTACTAGCCCACCTAGGATTAAAAATACAGATAGCCAACAGAATCAAAACCCAATGAAGTAGTGAGTACTTCACTGAAAGAACTATTGTTTGAAGCCCTTTCTCCGGTCCTTACCACGTCACTGCATTAGTTCATCTTTTCTTTTTGAAGCCCCCAAATGAAAAATTGTGTTTACAAGTGCAGCCAGGCACAAAGTGTGAATAAAGAGAAAAAAGGAAAGATAAAAAATGCTTCATTTGAATAGTTTTTCTCTAGCCTGAAGTGTGGTGGGCTTGGTGACATGTCATGCATCACATCAGAGAAGTTGAAAGCACAATTTACAACCAGCAGTGTCGCTGAAATCCAGGAAGTGTGGTAGATGGGAGAAATGATTTGTTGGTTCCTTTTGGTGGCAGGACAATGTTGATGAAGTTGGTCACAGTAAGTCAGAGCTGGGATACTGATAATGATGGGTAATGATTACACTATGCATGTTTCAGTTTGATGGAGTTGCTCACACGATGGTAGGGGCTGGAACTTGTGCAAGGGCAATTTTGGAATAAGCTACATTGATACGCCAACAGTCTACTTCTTCAACAATGTGACATCACAATGATGAAGTCCGTTTCATTTTCAAATTTAAGGTAACATTTTTTCATTGCGGGTATATTAGAATCTAGAAATTGATTACAAAAGTACATAATAAAATTTCCTGAGAGTACATGTGATAATATTAACATTCTGAAATATTTTAACATGATTACTATGTAAATAAGTTTTAATTTGACCAGGTGTTGAAATGATATTGACATTATTGAACAGCACATCAACTTTGCACAGGACTACTAGGATACAATCATGGGGAAACACCCCAAATAACATGAGGAAGAAAATACTCACTGAAAATCTCTCATAAAAGGGACTCAATAAGCTACTTGGTGGCTCCAATAGAAGAGATAATTTTGAGCAGGAAACCACAACTAGCTTGCCACTTCCATAACTTCAATTGTAGACAATGTTGTACAAAGTCAGCAGAGCTATTGCAACAGCAACAAAAGATTAGACAAAGCGCTTCACAGGGAATAATTATTGTAAGGCTATTGGTGATACAACAAAAATCCTATTTCATTCAATCTCTTTTAGAGTCAAGGGCAGGGTAGGCATGCTAGGAGTTTTGGATGAGGAAAACTGATCAAAATAATGAATTGACACGACATCATAACCAAAATTGAATCATTGGTCATTGTCCCTTCTAAACTAAAAATGGATTCAAAAGGACTTTGTGTATAGCTATACGGTGATCACACCAAGACAACAGAGTCTAGTCTTTATTTCTCTGAATTTCTGTGCAGCAAGGCTTGACCTTTAGAGCATATCCTGAATGACAAATGAGGTATCCAGCATAGACATTTAGCAGTCGCAATTATCATTTCATCTCTTCCCTATAGAAAGAAGTGTTGCTGCACACACTATCACCATCACCACCACCATAAAGTAAGAGTCATAGGAGCAATCCACACAATAAAGCAAAGAGCATGTTAACTTTATTTTTGTGAAAGTACAGCATGCACATTTTGGGGGGCAGTTATATGGAACCCCGTGACTTTGTCAGACAAATCAACCTACTTCGTCAGACAAAGCATAGGTGTCCAACTGACACCAACTGACACCATTTTCAAGAAATGGTATCCTCTAGATTTAAAAACAAATTCAAATTTTACAGGCAAAATCACATTTCGTCAGACGAAATCACCAAAAGAGTCTAACAGAAAAAATAATTCACATGCTTTCACTGGTAAATGAGGTTTTGTGTGATGAAGCAATGCAATTGCAAAATGACAAAAAAGGACTCAAACCCCAATCCATAGGTTCTGTTAAGGTGCCCTATACACAGTTGAATTCTGTCAATTTTTATATGTACATAGCAAATACTCATTTGTCCGGTCTGATTGCAAGCAAAATGGGATACCTTTAATCTTGTATTCATGCCTGTATTTGAACAAACCCCTGAGCTGTTTTATCAGACAAAATACCTAACAATTTGGTTTTATCTGACGAAGTCACCGGGTTCCGTAAAACTGCCCCCATTTTGAGATACAGAGACTATAATGCCCCAAAAAAGAAAAATCGAACATGAAAATTTTAGTTCTAGAAAAGACATGTAATACTTTGGTTACATTTACACAAGTCAAAGATGAAACAAACAATGGTACAATTACTATTGTTTAATGACCTCGGAAGAACTAACAAGAATCAAACAACACAATACTGACAGTTTGCAATTCAACAGACCTAAATGAAAGGTCTACAATGAAGAGAAACTTTACACAACCCATTCGACAAATGTAAAAGTAATGTGCTGTAACACAATAACTGCATTGGTAGCTGATTGTAGCCTTGAAGTCGAGGACAAAAATGTTGCACAAAGAAAACTAATAGGGTAGATTCACCTTAATCTGGGGGAATCTACCTAGTTCTGCCAATAGCTGATAAGATGAGATATCAAACCTGCCAGAAGCTCATGGAGAAAATGATATAAATAATTAGCTCATAACAAATAGCTGCTAGACATTGCAATGATGACCATCATGAGTCATAAGGTGTAGACCATCCTTGAGGACCCTCACTCTAAGAAAACAATATGATACAATAATTGTTACAAGGGGGCAGTTAAATGGAACCCCGTGACTTTGTCAGACAAAACAACCTACTTTCGTCAGATGAAGCATTTTTGTCAGTTAGGTGTCAGTTAGCTGTCAGTTTTGTGTCCAACTGACATCATTTTCATGAAAAGGTATCCTCTAAATTTGAAAACAAATTCAATTTTTACGAGGCAATAACACATTTCATCCGACGAAATCACCAAAAAAGTCTTACAGAGAAAAAAATAATGCACATGCTTACACTAGTAAACGAGGTTTCGTATGACGAAAACATTCAATTGCAAAATGACAAAAGAGGCCCTTGAACCCTGAACCATAGATTTTATCATGCTGTCCTATACCACAGAACCTTAAACACAGCTGACAACACTGGATTTTTTGAATGTATAAATAGCAAATATAAATTCGGTTAATTCATAAGTTGAGTTTAAAATGACCTCCTGTCCAATTGGAAGCAATATGGGATACCTTTTATCTTATAGTCACGTCTGTATTTGAACATACCCCCAATCTGTTTTGTCAGATGAAACACCTAAATAATTTGGTTCCGTCTGACAAAGTCATGGGGTTCCCCCCTTTTCATTAGTAAACACATCAGTCAAGATTTGATATATGTGCCTTTGCAATCATTGCCATTGTCAGATATGAATCTGATTAGACATTGTTTGGTTGCCAATTGTTCAACCAAGGAGTCAACTTTCATATTGAAACATAAGGGAACCAGGCAGTTAAGACAATACACACACTCCACACAAGATGCACATTGTTGAACTAAATATGCAATCTATACTTGGAGCATATTAGTATTAGATGTGGTTCATTTAAATTCACACTGGTGACATAATGTGACAATTAAACTTTAGTTCTGAACTTACTGTAGAGCTTTATGAATATCAGCTGAAATTCAACATAAGCAGAACCTGGGACTGAAAATCAAAGCAATCAGAGAATTAGATACTATCATAAAATCATAATGATGCTTATCATTGCATGTTGGCAGTATCTGATTGTGCGATGCTAACGATCAAGGATGTAACATTTACAGACACCTTGTATAAAGTGCTTACATATTGGGCAACTAAGGCAAGTGTTAACTGTTGTCTGGTGACCCCTCTCCTGATCAGACACACACAAAGGGAAACCAACAACAATGACAAGCAGATCAAAATCCTCTTGAGAGTTATGATCACACTTCTGTTGGCGACAAAAAATATTCAGCACAACATTTTTATGTGCATGAAAGTGATACTTGACCTATCACATAATATTCATAACATAGTATCTCCTTATAGTATCGGGTACATCTATGTACCATATATGAAGCCCTGCTATAGCGGTTTTTGACCGTGTTTTTACCATTTCTACAGAAATCTGATAGCACCATTGAAAAGAGCACCCTCTAATTAGCAGCGGTACATATTCCTGTGGTCATCATTACCTTAGAACTAATAAAATTACGTTCACGCAAAGATTCGCTTCAATCAGTGTTCTTGTTCTTGTTCCATAAATGCCATATTGAAAAGCAACTGCCTGAACGAACCAAAAAGCCATTCATACCCGACACCAAGGTTGTCGATGGCTATCCAAGACCATTCTGAACAAGCCCCCATCATTGGGAATGCCCCCTGGTCTCCCAATTGGCATGTCGTCAGCCACATCAAGACAGACACGTCAATCACTACAGAAAATGGCCCCCAATGAGTCGCTCATGGCACATTGCATGCCCATTTCTCTGCCGACAAGAGGTCACACCCATAGCATCGAATCCCCCGCAGTGCTTGGTGGGGCATCTCTTCCACCTCTGTCACCTGAAAAATCGCCACACTTCTACGTGGAGGCAGTAGGTATTCCTCCGTCCAAAAGGCCTCGTCCTATCACAAATCGTAACGAATCGACCTATGATCATGGCTATGATTCTGATGGGAATGTTGGACCATTCCTTGATGCCATCATGAATGAAGCAGATCAAACAGAGGAAGATGAAGATGAAGATGAAGACTTACCACCATCAATGCTTGCTGGGGTAAATGCACAAGAAGGAGAGGTCTGCAATGAAGCACAAGGTGAAGGTAGTCTGGCTTGGTTCTTGTCTGATGAGGCAATTAAACAAATGAAGGTTGATCAATTGAACGAAGAGATTGGCAGAAGGGGACTTAATCCAAAGGGTAACAAGTCTGCACTTGTTCAGATGCTCCAAGACTGAATGGAGAAGCAACTCCTAGTAATTGAAGAACCAGTTGCTAACATGAATGAGTTGTCAGAATTTCCAGTTGGTTCAAAATGGAAACTTCTATCTCCCAGCAGTGTAATTGAAGATCCTCCCAATCTGTTCAACATGCATGCCCCCACAGAGGACCCAGATCATCTTCCTACTCTACACAAGCAGGGATCGTCCAGTGTTTGAAGGTCGATCAAAAGCTGGAGGGATACGGTTTAAAGGTGAGGTGCACAGTAAGTTTATGAAAGACTCCAATCTCACAATAACTAGCCATCCTGTTGATTGGGTTAGTGCTTTCTTTCCGGTCTATGAAAAGCCCGCAAGGAGCAAGTCTGAAACTCCATACCATCTTTTGTCAAAGCAGCTCTGCCGATGGTCAAATGAGAAAGCACAACTATTGGAAATGGGCACCAAGGGATACTATCAAACCTTTGTTCCTTTCTCAACTGAACAGTGGGAGAAATACCTTTATCTCTTTTTCTTTAATGGTCTCAATCCATCTCCTCAGATTGAAATGAAATTGAAGACTGAACAACAAGATCCAGTTCATTCAAATGCCTTCCTCCGTCGAGAACTAGGTCCTAATGCTCTCCGGTGGTTCAAAGAATGGAAAGCTTGTTTTGCCACACAAGATCCAAAGATTCCCATTCCATCTCACAAAACACACCCTAACTTCAAGGTTGATGAGTACTTTTGCCATCTTCAGTTGATTTTCAGGTATGCTTGGTTTCCTGGTCGTGATGTCTCTGGGGATGAGCAGACAATGGTTTTCAAGGGAGGCATCGGGACAAACTTTGTATTAGCTACAAGAAAGAAGGAGATGGGTTTCAATGTGATTGTCTTGCTGATGACGGATACACTTTTACTTTTTATTTTTGAAACCCGCCAGCACCAAAGAAGTACATTGATATGGGATACTCACCACTTCATGCTCGCTGTTTTGCACTGTTTGACGGTCTCATGGACAAGTACCATCAGGTGCGTTTCGATAACCTTTAAGTGTCTGCAAAGTTTTGCTTAGGATCCTTCCAGCATGCAAAGCAGGTCATGGTGGAAGGTGTTACAAGGACTAACCAATGAGGTCTTCCACAAGAGGTAATTCAGCATGATGTCAAGAACCCCAAGGACATTGTGAAGGTCAAGGGAACAGTCAAGGTTGCAGAGTTGGAAAATTATGCTCCTCTCAATACTGCCCCTCTTTTTGCTGCTTCAGTTTATGACAACAAAGGTGTTCATTTCTTAAGTACCTGTGTTGGGAAGGTCGAATGGGCGGAAAAAATCATATGGTTTTGGTTAGATCATCAAAGATTGTTCATGAAGGAATATTTCTTCGTCTCAGTGTCAAGTGTCAATGCCTTGTACAATATGAATATAAACAATGTTGACATTGCAGATCAGTTGCGGAACCAGTATCAACCAGACAAGTGGATGCGGAAGCAGAAATGGTGGTGGTCTATGTTTGGGAGACATAGTACAATGTTGGTAAATGCTTACATTGCTTACAAGAGATTTATGGAAATGAATGGGAAGCATCTTATCTTCCATTAAGAATTTCGAATGAATGTGATTCTTGCAAAGATCTCTCCATCTCAGTATGGTTCACATATCCAGGAGTAACCTTTTGCAGTGCAAAGGGGTGACGTTCCATTTGCAGCAAGAGGAGTAACTCATCTTCTATTGCATCATCGTCTGTCACAAGACAGTTCACAAAGAAACCGAGGAACAATTATGGGACCTCCAAGCAGATCGAGACAGCTGGGAGCATTGTGAATCAAGTAAGGCTGAATCCTAATTTAAGCCATCTCCCCATTCCAAATACCTGTTCAGGAGAGGATGCGACAGGAGGCAAGTGTTGTACTCTGTGTCACTGGGCCACGGGTAAAAAATTGTCGGCAGGACTCTTGAAATAAGAGGGGTGCAATGTGGCATTGTGTAGCTGGTGCTTCAAACCTTTCCATGTTGTGGATGTATTTAATGATGCAGTAAAGGCCAAAATGTGTATTGAAACCATTGACAGTAAGGGCTCACATGGAAAGAAGGAAAGTATGCAAAAGAAGTTATAAGTTGTCAAATGTTTGTTCACTTTAAGGTGTACCATAGGTTTCAGATTATGTAAAGGTATGACTTTGGAAGCCCCTACGAGTTTCTAATTAGCCGTGTGAGCATGACAATGGTTGTCAGACCCCCCAAACCCACTGATATGCTCATCAGTGTTTCAATAGTCTGTAACAGTGGTTTTGTCAGATTGTGAGTTGGTGCTGCATTTGGAGAGATTCCCTTAAATGGCTTATATGGTGTGTCCATGTACTCAATATAAATACTATAATGAGATAACGAGGGTAATACATGCAAGTAAATCAAAATGGCATATGAGGGCATTTAGACATAGCAAACAGCTAGAGTGTCTGCAAAGGATACGTCCCGACTCAGTCTCCTTCTCCACAAGTGCTCATGCTAGTAAACTACACATACAAAGTTGTATGCATATGCATGATGCCATAGTGCATCTTGCATAGATTTTTACCCGCACAAAGTCTTTTTACACATTGGCTTTCAAAGGTTTTCCCTCAAGGAGGCTTTACTTTTGACAAGCTGTGCTGATTTGCCTCTTGTGGGCATAAGTGATATAAACCAATTCTCTACACAAGCACCAGAGACATTGCCACAGAATCTACTGCATATGCCGTGTCATAAAAACCACCACATTATAAGAACCTGACAAAATTACAAACATTTGTCCTTTGTCATTTTGGGATTATTGTTTTGCCCTATCGATCCTAAATGCACCATCTCTTGATTCCCCATCTCAATAGTAACTTACCCGTATGCATAGGTCATGATGACTCCATCCGATTGTCAAAACCTCTGATGTTGTCAGAAGTCACGTATCTCATGCACATGAGATGGAGAGGCAAATTGCATGGACAGCACGGGCTTTAGGGGTACCTAGAGAGACTACCTTGAAGTTAATATGGTAAATTTCAGGATACCTTTATTTTTGCCACAAAAGACAGACTAACTTAATAGATTGCAAGAACAAAAAAGGAAACTTTTGCACTTTTCATGGGTCGTATAATCCAATGTATACAGTAGTTTATTTGAGCTACTCATCTGTCCTTAAAGTATCATCTGAATGTTCAACAAGCTGTGCAATGACTTGTACCAGTAGCATATACATTGTACACCCTAGATCACAGCAATGCTCCACAATGTGTTGCATTTGTATTACATGCTAGAAATATCAGGGGTGGCATCATTTTTTACGGAAGAAATAAAACTTACTAATATATTTTTCAATTGCAATCAACAGCACTCAAACTACCTCATCCTACCTAATCCTCTTTCCAACTTTGTGGGTTAAAGCTCACTAAGGCAAGCCCTCTTCATTACATAAATTTCAGCAAGGCTACTGCTTAAGTGGTCTACATCTCAGTTGGTGCCATGCAACCTTAAAGCCCAGATTATACGTATCACCCCATTGTGTGTCTCAATGGGCTACCTCAGTATGTTTGTGTTTTGCTGTATTTAATCCCATCAACTGGTACTAAATCCCTCAAGAGCAGTTTCCTCTTGTTATCAGCAACTCACCCATGTGTATTGCTCCCGTGACTCAACTTTTTTGCTGACAACCTCCAGTGCCATCAGAAGTCCCCACACAACTTATCCCAATGGTAGAGAGGTGGACAGCACAGACGAGCAAGGAAGACAAAAGGATGGGAGGGGTGCAATATGGCAACCTTGATGTAAATAGGATAAGTAGTAAAGATGCCAACATCTTTCCACCATGTTAACAATGCTGACTTGTGCCAGATTATAAGCACCACAAACAAGTATCTTTTTGTATGTTGTGGTACTTAAAATCCAGGTTTTAAAGTAGCCTGTATGTTTTCAAAGGTATACCG
>JABMIG010000293.1:155000-173738 GCA_013187285.1 Cyclotella cryptica
CACACAATTTTACTGAATCTAGATTGGTGTGGAAACTATACTTTTTAATTCTAATGGATAGAAATATTCTAACCCATTCATGACTTCATTATCTTAAATGCTATTTTATTTTGATAAAGTAACCCACCATCAAAATCATGTATTTAAGTGTGGCTCCCATTGCCATGCATTTACCTGTTGCTCCCATTGCCATCGTGCAATTATTGCATGACTTTGTGAAAGTGTAAAATTGTCCTCTCTTTATGACCCATGCAGAAGTGTTTTGTTTGCTATGATTCTAAGTTTTGTTGCAAGCTATGTCTCACATGCCTGTAAAACTGCAGGATAATGATTACTCTAGATGTTTGCCCATTAATTGCATAGAATGTCAGTTGATCTGGTATGAAAAAACTTCTACCCCCCAACTCACTCTGATGTTCACTTCTCACTTCATACTTCATAGACGTCAAGTTCCTTTTATTTGCCAGAAACTTATGAAGTTACAAACATGTTTATTTAGTGTCAGTTTGATGCTTGGTTGTTCTGACATATTTGGACCGCTCAACTCGATTCTATTTAAAATTAAAAAATACAAGATGATGGGAACATCTGTGAAAATCTTGCAAGATGTTTTCTTATAGAGCAATGTTGATCATAATGATTGCACAGACAATAGCAAAACAGCATCACCATAATTGCACATTGATTTGCAAAATCAAACATCTAAGTCATACCATTATCATGCCATCACCAACAAACTTGTCCTACCCTCTGACACAAGGAAGACATCAATATTCACACACTTAGTGCTGCCTGCAGAGTCATCTCCATAAAAGAAGACAGATTCATCTGCAATAGCAATCAGGGAATGTCTGCAAAAGTTCTTGTTCATCCATCTGCTCACTGACACTTGTTGCTGTCATGGCTCAAAAGTACAAATTCACTAATCACAAATGATGAAGGATTGTAGTTGCAATAGCATGTTGTGCATGCACTAGTGATGGTGACATTGATTTCATCTCTCCCCATAAACATCGCATCGCATATATTTCAGAACTTATTGAAGCTCTTGCATGGTGTGTATCCATTTATCATGCAACCAAGGTCATGTGTACACAGAAGGAGAGTGAGTCTTTGAGACAAAGTTGCAATTATTTTTTATTTGTTCCATCAATGTTAACATTCTATTACCCACATACGATTGATAAACTGAATACCATAATAAGAGTTGATAAAGGTGAGCTGTTCATTAGCTTTATGATTGTTCAGGATCATCTAAACCATGAAATCTTGAATTATAAAGAATACAATTACGACCATCTATTTGTTTTGGATGCTCAGCGGAGTTTCCTTGATGTTGACAATGTTGGTTGATGTGTTATCAAACAAAAAGTAAAATGTTATGTGGTCTATCATTATCCTCCTCTGGCAATAACACCCCTTGACTTGTGGGGTGCCACTAGTGTAGGGGGTAATACTGCTGAGCCTTTTCTTGTAATGCGTGTAAAACTGTTAGAGAAATATTAGAGCAGTGTATAAATTGATGATAATAACAAAGTTTAGCTAGTTTTGAAAATTGTATTGCATCTTGTAATTTCTTAATTTTTAATGGCTATGCGGTGTGGTGCATTCATCTCCTCATTTCACGTGTTTGCTAGAGTGATGTGGTTGCAGGGATTGTATGTCTTTTATAACTTTCACAACTTGGTCACATGAGTGTCCATGATTTTTGCCCAGTCATGCATTCTGTAACAAGAGATGGGCCGTGAGCAAGAACGGAAAATTATAACTCCACTACTCTGGAGCCATCCTAATAATTTAGAGATGGTTCTTGTTCTTGTCTTGTGCAATTTTTCGAGATCAAGAATAGTTTGAGATTTAACCCTTCGAGATCGAGATCTCATTCGAGAAGATCTCAGAGGAATTGATCGGAGATTCCATTCCAGATCGCATGAGAATGACGCACTTCTGACGCACGTCATGTATGTACCTTGATAGATACGTGTTTATATATATGTACGTCAGTTGTACGTGTACATAAAAAATCTCATCTTGGATCTCGGATCGGAGTGGTTCGAGATGAGACATTATCTCGAACGAGAAATTCTTGTGTCTCAATCTCAAATTCTCGACCGAGAACCATCTCTATAATATTTGTAGATCCTTAAAGGCCTATTTCCTATTTCATTTGTTGCATGTTCCCCTCATCTACCAATGCCCTAAATTCGGTCTAGGTATTTCTAAACTGATTTCTAAACTGAGTCCCTTGAGAGGGGGCCATACCCCCTCCCACAGGACTAAGCATATCCTTTCTATCGTCCTACTTCTGGAATAGTGCTGTCTAGAGTTGGATGTCTATTGAGCTTGAATGGTACATTGTATATGTGGAGGCATCTCACAAAAGTCAACTTTGAAATATTTGTTCTCGCCTAACTGCTCTGCAAGGTCAACTTTGAAAGGTTTCATTTTGTCTGGACAAATTTCATCTTGGGCACTGGTTGAATCGTCTTGAAACACACAATCCAATAGCAGTAAGAAACATTCCATCATTAATCAACCTCCTCTTTCAGTTGTGTAGATTTCATCAGACTAATCATGAACACCAACATCATGTATCTTATTCTCACGAAGTGTTCAGTCTTGTCATTAATTTGTATACTCTAGAAATCATAAGGCCACGAGGCAGGTGATGGATGCAAGGGATCGTTACATTTGGCAAAGATGTACCCCATAGGGTCTTTGCTTCTGATAGCAAAAGTTGATGGCATCGTGTCTACACGCATGGTGATGATCAAGCCATGATCACATTGACAGGTTTTGATTTGGCTTTGTTTTACCTCCTGTTGTTGCTTTTTGCTCCTATGTATGATCAATACACTCATTTGTGTATAGGGATGGATTCATCATCCGAAATGTTAGTCTCACAAGAGGAGGCCACAAATGATGCATCCAGCAGATTGTTTGGGCCTCATATTGTCATGGAGCCAGACAAGCGGATCATCGATGGTATTGCATTTAATTTTTGGATTGACATTGACTCCTGTTGTAAAGTATCTACAGTTTGCCAGAAGAATTATAGTGAAAATTCTCAAGGCGCATCCAATGGCAAAGATTTGTCCCCCAACACCAGAGTGAGTTGAGGAATACAGGTCAATGATTAATGCTTGCCACCCTGTACTTGACAACGTTTGGCGTACAATGGATGGGCTGAAGGTACATAATGAAGAAGCTCCAGACAAAATTGTGCAGTCCTAGGTTTTACAACAGGTGGAAATCAGACCATTTTGTTATGGGGTCTTTGGTTTTGTTCCCAATGGCACAATCACCGTTGCTTTTGTAATGTTCCAGGATGTTGTCATAACAGTACGGTTGCAGATTGGGGTGATATTTACAAAAAAACTGGACATGGTCGACAAAGAGACGGGTCTCAAATTTGTTATTGATTCTGATTTTTCAAGTTTGAACCATGATTTTTTAATTAAGTCATCACTCGATGACTTGACAGCAGATGCACAATTTGAGAATATTGAGGATGAAATTGCCAATATTAAAATCAAGATAGAGAGAGTCTTCGAGTATGTGCAATCCACCAAATGGGGAATGACAGCAGTGCGGACATCCTTCCCCAGACTCAATGATATGTTGACTTATGAAGAAAACACAGAGAGGAATTATGTCCGATTGTCTTTGCCATTTGTTTAATCTTTGATCACATCTTGTTGGTATCAATGAAATCACATATATGTACTTATTGACTCTTGACATTGATGCAACATTGAGTTTCCAGGCTAAACAAGTAAATCATATATATATTATATATATATATGTATGTATATATATATGTTGGGCCCCAAAAAGCTACCGGCCCCATGCTGGAACTGTGACTGACTTTTCGCCCCGTGCTGGAACTGGGACGCCGACTGCCCCGTTGTGGCACTAGCCATCAAAACGCGATCTGGTGACAATTTGGGGACATTTCTTGGTTGAAGTAGACCCTTAGGAGTAACTGAACGCAAAAATTCTGACAGGCTGTTCTGACATAAGTAGATAGGCCATTGGATCTTTTGCATTCACTTCGTCACCATCACGTGGATCTTTTGCATCATCCAACACACCCATCCAAACTGCAATCCAACACAGTACTTGAGAATTGCACACCTTCGCTCGCATTTTTTGGCCAACCTAGCACACTTGCAACCATATTATTGCCACGGATCGCGCTCACTCCCGTTTTTTTTCAAACTACATACTTATGTACCCACACTAATGCCAATTCGGGAATACCCAAACTGGCACTAGTGCTGGTTTGGGGCACCCCATGGTGGCTATAGTGCCAGAACAGGGCTAGTGCAAATTTGGGGTTTCGAGAAAAAAGTCCAGTTCCAGCACGGGGCACCCAGTTCCAGCACAGGACATGTCAATATCTCATTTTGGTCCCAGTTCCAGCACGGGCGCCCGTTGTGTACGGTGCCAAAACGGGGCTGTCGGCATCCCAGTTCCAGCACGGGGCAAAAAGTCGGTCACAGTTCCAGCACGGGGCTGGTAGCTTTTGGGGGCCCAACATTTATATATATACATATATATATGTGTATATATTCAAAAGTAGTACATAATATATCATAACATATTTGCTTAGACTGATAACAGAACTACTAGTCCACAGGTGTTTTCCCTTCTTTCCTTGCATCATTGTCATGATTTCTGTCCATGCGAGGAATTGTTGGAGGATGAGACATGCTGTAGTAAATGTGAAGAACCATATGATTTTGTTGTGTGCTTCTTCCAGACATCATCATCATCATTGCAGTCATAAACTGCTGCTGCATCTGCATCTGCTTACGTTGTTCTTCCTGGTGCTTCTCCATTCTCATTTGCCTTTCTTCTCTTTTGTCCTCTCAGTCAGCCTCACGGTGATGCATCTCATACATCTGCTGGTTTGTCAACATCAGGATCAGATCCCTAAAACTGGGTTGGTTGCCATCATGGCCTTGTTTATTCTGTCTGCGTGTGATTGGCATCATATTTTGCTAAAAAAGAATTATGAGAATTTGTTAAGAGTAACGAACTGACAATGGATGACATGAGTTGCTCACTCTTTCATGAGGTGTGTCTATTACTCCTCTTCCTGCAATGCCATCTTCTCCCAGTGTGACTTGTGTAAAACCTTCTGCACCACAATGAGCAACCCACGCTTCCCTGTGTTGAGGGGGGGGGGCTACCAATCCAGCATTATCATTGCCTGGCACTCCTTGTTCCTCATCTGTGTTATTGTTGTTCTCTTCAACTTTGTACAACACAACTTCATCATCAACATCATCAGCAGCACATTGCTCATCCTCTGATCCGGTCACACCCTCTGTCTTTTCAATGATCAAGTGTTGAATCTCTTTTGGTGCTTGTTGGTGTCGTCTTTCGTTTGGGTGTGGTGGTAGCGCATCCCAAAATGCTGGACCGAAGTTAGAGCATTTGTGAATTAGTGATTCACGTGCTAGCGTATGGGATGATGGAGAGGAACACCAATTGGAATTTCATCTCAACTTTATCACAATATGAATCGAGTATATTCTTCCACCTAGTGATGGTCTCTTTGGGGATCGGCGCAAATTTATTATCTCCGTCCTCTTTCTGCCTCTTTCTGCGAAGGTCCTGGATCAATGGCAGCGTTCGATCAGAAGACAAGCATCTTTTCATGGTACCGTAACAAAAGGTGACAAACCAAACTATCATACTACTTCTACCATAAAAGTTCGCTGTGACACCGAAGGTGGTACTATTTTATGTAACTTCACTTGACAACACAAAATCAAGTCATATTATTCACACATGGAAGTTTTCTAGGATGAAATGAATATTCACTACAACTTGGACAACTACAAGTACCATAGCGCCTAATCTACTGTGCAGTGCTCTCGATTACGGGTCTCGGAGAATACATGACATCTGTGCGCATAAAGTACCGTTTACCCTTCGTAACCTCACACTCTTCGTGACGCAAATCTTGATCAAAGATTAAGATAGACCCCATTTTGGGTTTGATGTCAAAGTAGCGCCTGTCTCCCTTGAATGACGTGACCCCTCCTTTGAAATTGTCGTTTAAGTAGACGTGCATTGTAACACACGAAGTCTCATTCCCTCTCGTAACAGTGCTATCACGAAGAGGTGCAATTGACTCTCCAACTCCAAACCTCAAAAAATGAAGATTATCATTGACACCGGTGGCTCTAAGAGGGGTATCAACTTTCTTCTTCATCCAAGGCGCGTCAACAAATTTTTCCGCAAGCTCGGGAATATTTTCGAGGGCATCCATGATACGCTGAAACAATTCTTCGGCGAGATCGAAGTCTTTCACTATAGCCCGGGAACACTTCGCCACATGTTGTGATGCCTTCATCCCGTCTTGGCGGATTAGGACATCATCATAACTCTGATCTTTTGCTCGTTGAATCAATTCGGCACACTCCTCAGGGGACAATGCATCGGATATCATCACTGCTAATTTAGCTTCAAAGGCCACTGGCACCATTTTAGGGGAGAAGTCCTGGACACTGACATCGCTCTGTTTTTTCAATCTGATGAAACGGTGGACCTTCTTCAACTGAGAGTTAGCCGATGCAATAGTGGAATCGTCAAAGGTGAGTAAACGTTGGATGACTTCGTGAACATGCATTTCGCCGCCCTCCATCAATTTTCTAAACTCGGATGCATATTTCTGAATATGGCGATGCTTCAATGGAATCTTACTCGCCGATGTAATGATTTTCTCGCCATCTACCTTGGATTGAAAATGTCTGAGGTAAGACAAAATTTCTTCCATGTTCTTGTTGATAAGATCTCCATCTTCACGCGCATGCATCAAGAGTGCAATAAAAGTCTTGTACACGATCTTCCAGCCTTCTGAGAGGAATAAGTCCCACACCCTCGTCACTAAATCAAAGGGAAACGTCGAGGTGTAAATCGTCATCCTAAATCATAAAACAAATGACGTGGGGTTAGCCTTACTCCGAAATACAAACGGCTAGCTTTCGAGGCGACTCACAACCACTGAGTACTAAACATGCTTGTGTGCACTGTTTGTTTTTCCAAATGCGCGTATAGCTCAGGTAAGAAGACTTGGACCAACTTGTCAGCAATGTACAGTACTTCATGAGTACCAGCCATTTCTCTATTGAAAATCTCACGAAGCTTGTAAGGCTCATCATTCATTATAACTGCGTACGTGTCACGACCGCATACATTAGTCACATTGATGTGGATTTAAGGAAAGAAAGAAGACTAAGTGCTCACCGACAAGTAACCAAAACGACTCTTCCTCAGACAAAAATGTCAATAGCATCCCAGCTATGAAGTTCATGCCTTGACAATACCCAACCTCTGTGTCGTAGAGGCTGTAGGCTCTTAGGATTCGACGCAAGGCCTGTTTTCCATACGGCTCACGGTACATGATGTTTTGGGCTTTGGTTTCTCCATCAGGATCTTCGGTTTGTCCTTCTTTAGGTTCCGAGTTATTAGATGCCCGGGAATCTTCCTCTTCTTCGCGAAACATACTGTGATTTGGAAAGGTCCGACGGAGATCACGTTCAATCGCATCCCACTCAGTCCTATGTTCCTCGCCAGGCTGCGCTTCTCCATCGTTATTCTGAGACTTTTCCACAAGAGAATCATAGGCCCCTTCTTTCGTGAGCATGATGGAATCCAATCCTACCATTGAAGTCCATTCTCGTTTCGAGCCCAACTCGGGCTTCTCAGGAGAGAGATTTACATCAAGCGAGCGGAAGTCTCCGAGGGGACCACTTGCCTTCTCCTTTTCCGGATTTGACGCTTCCCCCGCAAACTGATTGAAGCCTTCAGCATTTATGATAAATCCAAATTTGTCGACAAGCAGTTTTTCTTCATCTGCATCTGAAAGTGATACTGAAGAGCTGCGAATATGAACCTTCGTACAATGCTCAAGACTGCTGTCATTGCTCACGCTGTGACTTGCCTTGTAGCCAGATTTCTTGCCCCGTTTAAAGAGTCCCAGTGGATTCTTCATTGAAGCACCAAGTTTGGAGGTTGTTTTACTTGAGCTCTTTAGCGCTGATGTTTCGTTTATGGGTTGCATCATGTTTGAAGATGGAGATAGCTCTACTGGTGAATTACAGGTCTACACAGAGATCAGAGATTCAAATTGAATAAAAAAGTGAGATAGAGTATCATCAACCGCAGCGAGCGCTTTTGGTTGTCTCTCTCTTTTCCATCGAACCGCGCCGAGCTTGATCTCGTGTGGCGGGCAGGAGGTATTTTTCTGAATACCACTTCCTTTCACGATGTGTATTGTACAGTAGTACAATACCATACAGGACGCGGTCACCTCCTATTCCTGTTGTGACATCAGGCCAGCAAGGACACCTAAAAAATCCATTAGGTGTCAGGAGTCACGCGGTTCTCAGGAGAAATCCATCCGGTGCAATGTAAAAATGGGAATGTTGTTTGGGGATTCTAAAATGAGTTTGGGCAATAGTAGGGAAATTGTATGGTGGGGTATGGCATTGTACAATATCGTGGTTTCTGGGTTATGCTCAAGAATAACACCATAGGTAGACCAAATCCTTGGACTAACGAGTGAGACAGAAGACGAGTGGTAAAATACCACAATACCATAGAGATGTATCATACATCATTTCTCCCGTACCTTTAAGCACGAAATGAAGTCACCAACTGAATGATGACAAGTGTGACCTTTGACGTCCCTCGATATTGTTCTTATTTTGGGGCAATATATGAAACACGATGACAAGAAGTGTGACTGAAAAAGAATGCAGAGCGATAATGCTGAACGGTATTGATTGGTATAATATATAGTCATAATTATGACTGTATGACTATTCTTCGAGCCAGATTGAAGTAGGGTCGCAGTAATACAACATCTCTCTACCGTATATCTCGGTTCATAAGTAATGCAAAATGTCAAAAGATACTTTTGCAAATTACTTATAATCCGTACGAAGCAAGAGATGCTAACACGACGAAAATAAATTAGTATCCATCCTACCGTAATTCTCGCATCATAAGGAGAGCGCATTATAAGGCCTAGACTCCGACCGCAATAAAAAATGTCTTTTTCACGCACTTAACTTGCTGTTCAGAGCCAGCAACTATTACAAAGTGATAGCCTTAGTCAACTGCGTCACTCCTTCCGGTTCGCGAGTTATGTCATTTAACATGCAAAACTCACCACAACGAACTGCGCTAACACTCTCATCATAAAAATGATTCCTCTACGATACAATTCCAGGTACTTCGGTAACTAGCAGTGGATACTAATATTTTTTCATGTTAACGTCACTAGCTTTGGTCTTCACAAATGTATCTTTAACATTTTAGGTGACTTATAAACAGAGAATTACGGTAGTTACCGTAATACCCTGTGGTACTGTAGATCGCGCCATTTTTGTTTTGTCGCGGCCAATTGGTTCTTATGCCCCACTCATTGCCCCCTTTTTCATCACCGCCATTCATCCATCACCAGCTCAACCTCTTTCCCTCGACCACAAGACAGATCCAACATTGTCATCGCCAGACTTCGCCATTGCACATACAAATCAACGCAGTTATAAATCAATTCTTCTCACCTTATCAAATCCTTTGTCATGGACGCCAAACCAAAGTTCCCGCTGCCGGAAGTCCTACGAGCTCAAAGACAAAAGGCACATTGTCCAGCAAATTGATGGACTTGTCGCCGTGGACTTTGTAGTCGCTACAAAGCTTGTGCTGCCGCGGCATCCATCCAGTGTTCTACTCGTTGGAAGAGTGTTGTGGAAAAAGCTGACGAAGTTGAACTCCAGCACGGAGTTTGTGCCATACAACACAAGAGGCACTTCTTGCAAGATCCACCCAGGCCGAAAAGTGTTCTCGCGCCAAGTCAAGGACGAAGCTTCGAAGCCACGCTCAAACTTCGTGAGCAAGCAGTTCAAGTCACCAATCGGATGGTGATGCGGAAGCCGGACGAATTCTTCCGGATTCAAGGAGAAAACGCTGAGCACAGGAGTTGGCGGTGCATCGCTTTACGCGATCCATCGGCCTCACGTATCGTTGTAGCAACGCACACAGCACAAAAACACTTCATGGATACGGAGGCATATGCCAAAGACTTCATTGCTGTCATGAAGTCGGGTTGGAGGGGCGGAACCTGGACGATGTGCTGAATATGGATCAGACACCGATCCTGTTCTCTTTCCACTCCAATACGACTCTTGAAGTGAAAGGAGCGCGGACGTACATTCCCCGCTTCAACTACGGACACAAAGCGTGTCACTCTTGCCGCGACTGTCACAGCAAGTGGGAAGATGCTGACACCCTTCCTCATCTTCAAGGGTAAACCTCAAGGACGGATCGCAAATCGCGAACTTGGGACGCACTGAATCTGGAAGGTACGCTGCAAGCAAGACAAGGCGTGGATGGACGAGGCGAAGATGAACGAATGGATCGACACCATCCCTACAGCCGTGGAAGGTAGGTCGCGATGCAAACAATCCGTCTGTCGAACCGCCCATCCTAATTCTGGATGCATACCCGCCCATCACATGGGTACGGTCGTCAATCGGATCCAATCCATGGGGATTGAGGTGGTGCACATGCCGGGCGGCTGCACGCATTTGTGCCAGCCCATCGAACGGGTATAAACAAGCCCATTAAATGTCGCCCTCACGAAAGCGGAAGACTGGATGATGGAGGGCTAGTTGGACGGAGTTGCTAAGGAACCATCCCAAAATTGTTGGCAGAGTGGATTGTCGGAAGTATACGACAACATTCCTGAGGAAGTTGGGCAAAACGCGTGGAAGAACACAGGATACGAATGGGTTTAACAAATGATTAGGTTGTCTAATTATTAATAATGGGCAAAACTTTGAATTGTCATAAATGGGAGTTTAATTTAATGTTTAACCTAACATTAATTCAAAAAATTTTCAATTACAATTTATCGACTGTTTCTGGTACACGTAACGCAGTTGCGGTGGTACAACGCACGCTTACTCTTGTTTTCGGAGTCCGGAAGAAAATCTTCTGTGATCCGGAGCAAGCAACCATCAAGCGCTGAGCCATGCTACCAATAGCATACTCCGCACGCGTGAAACAAACCCGCCGCAACTATTGTGCCATCGCTCGACTTCAGAGCCGCGAGGTGCGCGGCGCTCTACTAGCGCCAGCGCACCAACCTCCCCACACCATTACGGCCCCTCGATCAACGCATTTCCACATCCAAAAGGATGTGCATCACAGCTGCATCCATGATCGTCCGGGAGGAAGCCGACAAGAACAATTTTCACCATTTTGTTGTTGTGTTTTGTATTGTTTTTATGGTGGGCTATGGTAGGTACCGCGATGTGAAATGTAGTGATGTGATTAGCGGGATGTAGGCATAACTCAGCAACCAACCGGAGTTATAAGGTCCTGTACATATCAGCGTGTTGCTGTTAAGAAGGAGAAATGATCTATGACAGTTCTAGAACATCCGGTGCTCCTTTACTAGGTTAAAAACACAAATGTCATGAGAATCGGGGAAATTTAACTTATACACCGAGTGTACTTATAAACCGAGATATACGGTAGTATAGCTGGGGGTGATACGTGATCGGTTTGTTTGCCATTACATACAGTAGTATGGTACCTTTATTTTCAGAAGTTTTTCCAGCTCCGCCACTAAAGGAAATGGAGTTTACTTCACAAGTGAGGCTGACCTAAATGATGGAACAACCCCTTATCCCCGGTCCAAAATATTTACGGTGACGCAGCTCGCCATAATTTTGAAATCCAAAAGCTTACGAGGGTGCCGCAGCAAAGGCCCGACCAAGTTTTCAGACATTTAGTTCAGAAGCAATACCATCGGTGAGTATCGAAATCCCACTCTCAAAAGTGAATATTGATCCCTGGCAATCACTCCAAAAACACCTTCATTTTTGGCCCAAAAACGGCTTATTTCATGTATTAGTTAGTTTTAGAAGAAAGGTGACTAAACTATGCCTTTTTTTCGCCACACAAATTACTAGTTATTTAGGACATACTAAGCTATGTGACTTTTTGCAAATTTTTAGCTAGTGTTTTTTAGCCTTTTCGGTAACTTTCATCTACTTTAACATAACAACAATCACATATCCTGATTACCACCTGCCTTCCTCTTGTTGGATGAAGTTGAATGTCCAGCGGAACTGCCGCTGCCGCCAGGTTTGCCTTTCATTTTAGACAGATCTTTGATAATTGATAATAATTTATTCCATATTCTTGTAGGCATTTTTCTAACATGGAACTCTGCCCCAGACATCACACAAGCATTCACAATGCTCCTACAGTTGTTTCACCGCTAGACACTACCACAAAGCTCCCGGTCCTGCTCTTCCTCCTGCTCTTCAAAACTCTCAACGACCTCAACCTCCTCCAAATGCCGACTCTTCTTCCTCATTGAAACTTCTTCAGATCCTCCAATTCCAACTCGACTTTTCTTCTCCTGCCTCTTCTTCTCCAGCCGGTTCGTATCATCCTCAAGGGTGGCATCCCCAAAGAGGAATCCCACACCAAACAAATTAAAGGGAACGGCACATCCTCGAACCACATCTTGGCCATTCTGGCCATGCGCGCCTCTGCCGATTCCTCATTCCCGCGGTCGACATACCGTTGTCCTCGAGATATTTCAAGGCTTTATTCCTTCGATAGATGCTCTGGACTTTGATCGCCGCTGCAGTTTCAATATCCATCCACGTACTCGGTGCTCCTCCAGACGCGGACGATTTGGTGGAGAGACGCGGTTCTGCTCCTCTTTCCTGCTTGCTTTGCCACTGGCGGCGCTTCCCTGCCCGACTGGGCGAAGTCGCCGGCTCCGATGACGTGATGATGGGGACTCCGCCTCGGATTTGATGCTGCAGTTTTTGCCAAATCGCTTGGTGAGGAGGTTGTTGGTGGAGGAGCTTTTGAGGATCGACAGTTGCTGTTGCGTGGAGAGTGCGCCCAATTGCTGGGGGCCGAGACGACTTCGGCACTATCCCGGAAAAGTAGACAATGGTGGACGTGGAATCATGTGAAATGGGGAAGTCTTGGAATTGAATATTCGTGATCTTGATGTGGCTGGTGTGAGGCTCGTGTGCTTCTTGGCAGGCTCAGCCCGTTGTCACATGGGCCATCACAATTTTGGCGCGAACCATGAAATTTCGCGCTGTAGAATTATTACTAGGAATTAGTATGAAATAGCCACAAATCATGAATTGATTTTTCACACAACAGCCTGTAGACCGGGCAATACTGAAAACTGGATAGCCCAAAAGGAGCGCAACACTCCTGAGACGTATTGGAAGGTTTCTTAAGCCTTGGATTGGACATTTCAGTCACTTTTCCATTCCTACCATGCCAGCCAAAATAGGCCATTTTTCGTTTTAACACCAACTAAACTATGTTTTGAGGGTTGAATGGGTAATGAGCCAAAATAAGCTATTTGATGTATTTGTTAGTTTTAGGTGGACCGGGGTTATGCATGTCTAAATAGCAAGAAACCCTTAGTGTCACAATTAATAGAAGCCCTTGCAAGATTTTTGTAGCAACCTCGATATAATGCACTTCGAAGAAATAGAGGAAGCCACAGGTTTAAAAATAAATAAAGTGGCTTGTCTTTGCTTAGTTGTTAACACATGCGACTCGCACGCTTTGTTGGCACCTTGCACACGAACGCGCCCATTTTTGAAATGCGACATAATTTTAAAGGTTAACATAGATCAAATCATGATGGCTGCCCATGTACGTCAACCCAAAAAATTAATTATTTATAGGTAAGTTTGTTTTAACTTACTGTGGAAGTGCCTGTTATGTCAAAAAGTGAAAAAACTGCCTCACTAGAGGAGGAGGAGAAGGAGGAGGAGAAGGAGGAGAAGGAGAAAAGGGGCTCACTTTATTACTAGCAGCTGATGCAAGATTTTTTGTAGCGGATACAGAGGAAGTCATAGTTTAAAAATAAAGTGGTTTGTCTACAATTTTAGTTGCAAGTGGGTGCATGCACCTTGCACGCTTTGCGAGCCGTGCACGCGATCACACCCATTTTTGAAATAAGACATTATTTTACAGGTAAACAGAGATCAAAACATGATGACTACCCATGTACGTCAACCCAAAAAATTAATTATTTACAGGTAGTCAGCTTCAGATTATTGTGGAAGTGCCTGTTTTGGCAAAAAGTCAAAAACTGTCTCACTGAAGGAGGAGAAGAAGAAAAGGGGCTCACTTTCCAATACAACTAAGATTTTGAAAAAAACTTCATATCGAACCTTTGTTTTGTGGCATTATTGCTCGGATCAATCTCCTGGGAGTTGAGGAATGTTGCATGTGGATGTAAGAGCGATGATAATGCTGGGGATCAAACAGAGGATTGGGGTGGAAGGAGCTTCTGGAGTGGGATATGAACTGCAACTGCAACAATTGTGTTTATTTTTGTTATAAGTTACTGTGAAAAAAATGGTTTTTAATTTTGCATCTCCAATCGCGCATTTTATCAAATAACCAAATGATTGATCATTGATGTGTGTTGGGTAGTTGGATGATTTGGGCCTGTCAGTTGCAAACAGACAATGACAGAACACATGCATACAGACTTGTAGAAATTCCCAGAGCCCTGTTCTAAATAAAAAGTAAAAGACCCTGTTGAAGATTGTTGCATGATTCCCTCAAAAGAGGGATCAAGAGATTTGCATCGCAGTGGATGGCTGCATATCAAATTCATTCAACAATAAAAATGAGGTGAAAGATAAATGGTTATAAAAATGGACAGTGAATTTTTTGGATGGGGCCTCTGCTTGGTGCTAAAATATCCAGATGTGGATGGCTGTTGATTGATTTCATAAGAAAAATACAAAAAAAGTAGAAAGAAAAGATTATAACTTGAAGAACTCATATCACACCTGTGCTCACAGGCTTAGGTGCAGATTATGGCAGAAACATGGCTTATGGCATAAATTAAAGTTTTTCTTAGCAGTAATGCAGAAGTCAGTCATACCAGAGACCATGTAAAACATAATAAAGTAACATGCAGCGAGTGACAGTAATATACTATGTATCACATTTAAAAACTTCACGGGCTAATGTTTTAGAAAATTGAGCATCCAACTCGCTGCATAAAATGATAATACTATGAATTCCATGGATAAACAGCATGACACCATGAGATTTTTACAACACCCCATCATATCTGCCACCCATCTGAAATTCCGTGATAACTTGCTGCTGCTTTTGCCTCTCTTTGTGCAAGAAAAGTACCAACAAGGGAAGACAGTTGCTGCACCAAACAGGTAAGTGCTCTGTTGTATTTCAATTTTTCCAGGCCACTAAACTATATAATTGAAAAATAGACCATGGGAAACTTTATTTTGCCACTCCTCCCTCATTTTCACAGATAACCTGTCACCGCTTTTGACTCCCTCTGTACTAGAAAAGCATAAAAAAGGGAGATGAAAGGCGTTCCAAAAGGCTTTGTAATTTTTTATGTTTTTTCAGTCCACTAACTATTCAATTGAAAATAGACCTGGGCAGTATTTAATTGAATTTTTGTGATGTTAGCCAAAGAACATGAGTAAAAATGCAAAGGAAATAGTTAATCACCATAAAAATTACCTGCCATTGCCTATTGTTGTTGTCTAGGCAATGCTGCGGGGCTGGAGGCCAGACTCAATCTGTGGGCTGAGCAGGGTCATTCCTGTTATTGGACGGCAGGTATTTAATTGATTTTTTTGTGATGTCAAGCAAAGAACATGGGTAAAAAATGTAAAGGAAATAATTAATCACCATAAAAAATATGTCTAGGCAGTGATGAGGCGCTGGAGGCCAAACTCAGTCTGTGGGCTGTGTTACGGCTATTCCTGTGATAGGATGGCAGGTATTTGATTGAAAAAAATTGTGATGTTGGCCAAAGAACATGGGTAAAACAGGTGAAGAAAATAATTCATCACCATAAAAAGTACCTGATGCTGCCTATTGTTCTTGTCTAGTCAATAATGCGGGGCTGGAGGCCAAACTCAGTCTGTGGGCTGAGTTCCGGCCACTCCTATGATCGGATGACAGAGATTCAATTTAAATTTTGTCAAAAGAACATGGGTAAAACAGGTGAAGGAAATAATTAATCACACTAAAACATACCTGCCACTGCGGGTTTTTGCCATTCCCATGATGGGATGGTGGGGTAACAAGTTAATTAATTAAAAATTAATTCAACGGGAGAGCAACTGCACCCTAGAGCTGCCTCTATGGTGCAAGCAGGTGTGTTGTAGGTATCGTATTGTACCACACCATACCATACCATACCATACTTTAGTTTGACTATTTTTTGATGTGTGATTATTCTTGTGTTCCTAATTTTTTGGCGCAGTCACTTTCATAGTCATGTTTTGGATACCTTAAAATAATGGTACTTATTATACTTATATTTTTAGTGAAAAATAGATGCTGTAAACAAGGAGTTAATAAAAATGAGAGGCATCCCTGTAGTGAATGTCGTACTTCTGGGACAGGAATTCTCAAAAATTGCACATAATTCCTATTTCAAGTGTGTATAATAAAAATAGCAGAACGGTTTGTGATATTTATGGTCTATTTTGGTCGCTTTCTGCAAACGGTCGCAGGATTTATCAGTTTATATGTTATAAATTGACTCCAAAATACTATCCTGTTTCAATAAAATTCATTTTTACTATTTATTACCCAATCAACATTCATTCATGGCATCATCCTAGGGTGTGCGAGGGGTGGGTGAAAAAAACCACTGCAGGGTCACCCCGCCCCGTGGAAACGATTATAGTATATAACACTGTCTCAAACATAACACATTTTCTGTGGACAAAGAGAACACAAATGTAATAATATACACACATCAAAAAATCATGAAAAAATGCATGTATGATACTAACCTTTGCTTGGCCAGTGGTCTGTAATACCCCAGAATACATATGATCGTGCGATTATATACATAACACCGTCACAAACATCACCTTTTTTGTGGTCAAACCATACTTCTGCACAATCCAAAAATATTGACACCATACTTCCTGCGCTATCCAAAAACATGGACACCATACTTCTGTGCAATCCTTAAATATTGACACCATACTTCATGCAATCCAAAAATATCAACACCATACTTCCAGTGCATCCAAAAACATTGTCACCAATGTTATATGAATATCACAAAAATGAAGAAAAAATGTGCATGTAAGAACAAACCTTTTTTGTCCACCAACCGTTGAAAAACCCCCTGGAATGTCTCATTAAACATGGAGTAATCAGTTGGTACTCACCTGGCGAATATCAAACGAACCATGTTAAATACATAACCTCTGCTACAAACACACCACTCACCCTCGCTCCATCATTTTTCCAATGCTCCAAAACCTTTTCCATAGTACGTTATATCTATATAATTTATTAACAAAATCCCAACATTCTCACCTTTGATGAAATAGGTTTTTACATATGATCAATGTTAGAAAATCCCAAAAGTGTCAAAAACTGCTTTTTATATTCATAACAATTTCATGTACTTGCCTTTTAGATGATAGAATGTCATGTCATTTTCATCTTCTTGCTTTCCTCTGGAGAGGTAGCATCCACAAATTTACACACAAAAATTATGTTATATACATAAAACTCCGGACATACATAATAGACTTACATATGCAGCAAGTTATGAACATAACAAATCGATGTATCGATTTTGCGCAAACAAGGGAGTATTGCAGTTGTGTTGATAATAATAACGCGCGTGATGTACAAAGTCCAGAATTGGGCAGGATACAGGGCATTTTCGGTGTGGCCCAAGTTCAACCGGGGTAGGATTCTACCTAATTCTGAAAATATATCTTAATATATTTTTTAGGTTGGCATGTAACTTTCTAGTGCAATATTTTGTGGTTGTAAAAATAATTAGGGTAGAGTGCCTGCCTTTGTATACTCTATGAATTCCCTAACGTATAGGTTTCCAAACATAAATGACCCCAACTTCACTTGAAGTTCTTGTGTAGCAGAAGCCTGCATAGAAACACAATATCACATCATCACATCACACCACATCGCATGACATTACATCACACCACATCATAATCCAAAAAATTCTCTACCTCTTCATCATCTATCAAATTGAAGTCCTCGTCTCCATCCACATATCTTCACAGACAGATTCTACTTCACCATGCCATCTCAAGCCAACATTGATGCAGCTCGGCAACGCGGGTGATGATGCCCGCCGCCGCCATTGGTTTCTTTTTGACAAGGGCACCAGCCGCCAGTTGCAGCCACTAATGCAAATTTGTTTGCTGCAGCATTTGGTGAGTTTGCTGCTGTTCCTGCTGCTGGGGTAGTTGGGAGAAGGAGTCATCCCAGGGGGCTTCAGGTGGAGCACATGAGAGGGAGGGGAAATCGCGGTGGACGAAGTTGTGGTGGCAGGGGCGGCAGGGGCTGCAGGGGCAGGGGAGGGAGGGGCAGGGGTGGTAGATCAGGTAATTATCCTGGACGGGCGAAGGTACTATTCATGTTGTTGCTTTGCCTACTGTCCCGGTTCCAATTGCCGCCCTGTCGCCACAACAAATTCTTTCCTTCATCAACAGCTGAACCGGGGGGGACGGACCGTTCTAGAAGCGGCTGCCCTCCCTTCCACCCCTGCTACCATCCCCCCCTCCCCCCCGCAGCACAATTGACTGGGGAGGGTGCTATGGATGGACCTTCTCCAGCAGCTTCACCCGTGGCTCCGGTCGGGGCGATGGC
>JABMIG010000362.1:0-119817 GCA_013187285.1 Cyclotella cryptica
GGACTGGGAGGTTACCGGTGTTTTTCATTTGCAGTGCATGCTCCAAATTTGAGAAGAAAGTACAGCCACAGAATTGCTGTGCACCAAACTTACTTTGCTCAGACAATTTAAGGGTGAGAGAGATCATTGGTGGCACATTTCCATGCCAGATAATAAGTGAAGAGAACTAACAACTAAGTTGTGGAAGGCAAGCTGCTTCAAAGGTGTGTAGAAGAACAGGGGTGAGCCACTGGGTGTTTCTTTGTTGAGGATTCAGGTGTGAGATGCAAGATTTGTTATCATGACTCTATCCTGATGGAATACCTCTCAAGAGTCAAAGCACACTTTCCTCATACCATGAGCTTGTCTATTCAAGTGGGAGGTTATAATTTATGGCAAAGTGGGTGTAGACACAAAAATATTGAGACACACAACCAAAAGGTATCCGAGCACATCGCTGAGTTATAAGCTGATGGAGAAAATTGAGAGGGGCCAAAGGTATGGAACCAACTCTCCCCATGCAGCAGGTTTACACCCAGGCTACAAATACTGTACCTGCCATGCTTGAGTTTGCTTGAGGTTTTTGAGACGCCCCTTTCATCCCCTCCTCCATTTCCAACTCCATCCCCTCCTCCATTTCCAACTGCATCCTCACCAACAGCAGTGTCGTGGCCTGGACTCTCATTGTCTTTGTCTGTGCGGTCACCCCCTGCTTCTCCCTCCACAGTAACCCCCATGAAGTCACCATTGTGAGAGTCCTTCAAAGTATCTGTTTGGTCCTTCCCTAAGCTTGTCTTGTCACGATTCTTGGTATCAACTCCTTCATTTCCACGTCCACTATCATTTTTTGACATGCTTTCTTCCTCATCATCTAGAATTGCACCATCAACTCTCAACTCTCGAAGGAACTTCGCATCCGCATCCCTCATAATCTGTTCAATAGCCTCATCATTGTATGCCTCCTCCGAATTGCAAATTGCCATGTAGGCCGCCTCGAGTCCCACCTCAGTCTCTACATATTTCACAAGGCCTAGACCAAGGACATTTTAAACAGAATGTTTGTCATGCTTCTTACCGTAGAAGACTTGGTTTGGACTATAATTGGCCTTTGCTCTTGATGGTCTCCTGTTCAACTGTGCGTTCACAACGTGTATCCCGTACCTGGCCCAATTCCTGTGCTTGTTGTCCACCATTCACACCAAAAGAGCTTCCTTAAATGGGCGATTGCTTTGTTGCACTCCTGTTGCGATTATGGGTGCCTGGCTCTACCCTTAATGAAGTGGCACCAAGGAAAATAGCTACATGACAAAGAGAGAGAGTGTGTGTGTTTAGTGTTTGATTTCAATTATGCTAATAAAAAACCTGCTTACCGGTTCACCACCTTAACTGTTTAGCTAAAGGAACTCTCTGCCACAATTGGACGGAAGAATGCTAGGAACGAATGTTGATGCCATAATAATCCTGATGATAAGGAGCACATCAGCGGCTGTCTTGTCTCTTGTAGCTCCGATGTCGCATTTCCCAGAATGATGATCCACTAGCGCACAATCCATTTGTAACCATCATCCGTTTCACATGATGACATGTCGATGAGGTCTACTTGTGCTCGGTGTCCTATTGTTGACAAGAACAACATCTTCGACGGAGTTTGTGAAGACCTTATCCTCCTAGTATTACCCACACAAGTAGGGCAAAGATCAATCACTAACTGAACATCTGCTTGGGTAATTCAGAGAGGATGTTCTTCACAGTGCGAGCATGACCCACTCCAACATGTGCATCATGGATTACCTCAAACATGTCTTTGTAGATTGCAACACGAAGACCAGTGCCGCGATCACGTCGCAATGACGGAGGATGTGAGTTCCAGTGCCAGGGAACACCTAGTACTTGTTGTGCATTCTGTACTGGTGCCTACTGTGGGCAACTTGCTTTAGCTTGCCCGTAGCCACCTCTCTCCAATCTGAGATCACTTGAATGATCTCCAATGCATCTGCCTTGGTTTTGAACAATAGGCGGAACAGAGGTGCACTCTTGCTCAAGACTTATTCAACCTCTTGTCTAAGTTCGCGTAAAATTGCATGCGAAACTTGACATCACACTCCTCTATGGAAGGACGGAGCGGTATGATGACTCCAGCGGGCTTTTTGGTGTCAATGTCCAAAGCACAGGACGGAGCTTGTTCCATAGAGGGAAGGGTTGGTATGATGACACCGGAGGGCATCGCATCGTTGACGTCCAAGCCATGGAGCAAATCGTCTTCCACATCATGAAGACCAGGAAGAGATGTGTCAACATCCTTCGCGCTAGGCTTGTCTGGGACTGTAGGTAAGTGATCTGTCGGGAGTGGATCGCCCTCTCAATGCCTGCAGGAGATTTGCTACTATAGAGGGCAGTAGCTGCATTGAAGCAGATGAAGCACATGATACTGTTGTTCCAATTCTGAGACTCAATATCTTGTCCGTGTTGCAAGAATCGCGACAGCAACAACACACGATCAATTCCTTCGGGAAGGCCATCAGGGTACTCATGGCCACACAGACCGCCATGCATGGGCACGACCAATGCATACACTGGTGGCGTCCCGCTTGGACTGGCAAACCCTTCATACCACATAGATCCTTTGCGGCACAGTCAAATTTCATGATACTACAGCAGTGGCAGAAGTGTAATATAGATCCAGCACCAAAATTATGACAGTAATGATGTCTAGCAGGCAACACGATTCCTAAGGAATTGTGTTTAAAGTAACACATGTGCGCAAAAAAACTACCAACAAAGATTGATGGTATGGAGGGATTAGTACATACCATGCTGATTGACAGTTGACAGTGTTTTGCCGCAATTCTATGATACAGTTTCTTGCATTTCATTTGTAATATGGCCATTCCCCAAGAATTGTTCGACATATTCCTGGGAAGAATGCAAATAGTTGTCAAAGTAAAACCGGCCTAGCATTTGTAATCGCCAAAAAATGAATGTTATGTCAAGCAGTCGCAAGTTACCTAACTTTTGGCCTAACACACATGCTTCATCTTCTCTCAGATCCTAGGTACAACTTGATGAAGAATGATGCCTTCTACAATACAGGGTGCCTGTTTGCTTTGCTACCACTCCATGACATCATCTACTTGATTCTTTCATGCCCCATTGAGGGCAGGAAAGACAATAAAATTCTATGATTATGACCTCTTCCCACTCGAAAGAACCAACCAGGACTTTTTCCTCTCCCCAACATCGTTATCAGATAAAAAACCACTTGCTCTAAAAAATGACACCTCGACGCGATGCTAGTTGCAATATATTGAGAAGACTGTCTCCCCTTTCGAATCGGACACTGAACAGCCGACAATGACGGTATTGTACCTGTACCAACATTTGCAAACAAGACGCCCAAGGCCATCGACATGACCAGACTGGACTCAACCGACCTAGCCAAACTGAAAACGAACGATCCATTCTTGTACTACTCCATCCCTACTGCAACAAATGCTGCTTTGCATGGAACGGATGTCAATCTAGCAAGCCTCCTTCAATTTGTGAATGCAGAAACCAGCACTGCTGCTCACACGGTGACAAGGAAAAGTTGTGTGACCACTAAAGGTTATTCAAACCTTCTTTGGGAAGAAATGCTCAACCTAAGTTCAAAGGTCATTCAGGCGATGTATGATGAAACAGACGAGAAGGCAGATGACGAGTTTTACGTTGAATGTGACTTGGCTTGGGTGTATGAATCTCGTATGACTGATGATGGAATACTATGGCATTAAGGCGAAAGGCGATAGATCGAAGGACATCACGCAATAAACTATAGATTCTCTTCACTCGACACAATACTACCCTTGTAATCTGTAGTATAATGTTTGTCAAAATTAACTCTTGAGCTTTTTCACTATTAAATGGTCAATATTACTTCGTCGAATTCATGTTGTATTTGTTCCTAAAAATCTGTTGATTCAATAAGTTTGTAGGCGGAACAGTGCTGTTTCTACTGTTCACTCGTGATTTTTTCGTCCATCATTATCTTCCCCGCCAAGTTCGTCAAACGCTTTAATAAACTTCAAGTATTGTTTTTTTAATCCTGCTAGGCAAGAACCCAACTGCTATTCTCTTGGACAAATAGAACGCGGTCGTGAAAATTAGGGCGATTCAGACATAGAAGTAATCACGATCTTTTAGTTTTTAGCAGAGATAAAAACACATGTGGTCGTATCTTCCTTTTTATGTTGACGCCGTTTCAGTAAGGCCGAAATTGGCAATGTATATTTCATGACTTGCTCGAGAACTTTTAATATCGTTCTGTCGTCTGAGTCGACGGTCGGGATGGGATTACGACTATCTGATTGCTACGGTACCATAAGAACTTCCAAGCAGGTGCCCTAACCTAAAACTTGAAAGCACGTGTTATGCTACGACTACGTGACACCTTTTACAAGAATATTTCGTGCCAATGTTACACACGTTATAGATGGTGAGACCATACGACCACTACACTCTATAGCACAGACTGATCATTATTTTTTCCCTCTCGAACGAACATTATTCGTCACATAAAAAAAACACTTCACTCTAAAAAATGAGCCCTGCATTCGATGTTAGTAAAAACCTCGAGAGGACTGCGTCCCCTTCGAAATCGGAATCTGCACAGTCGACTGATAAATTTGAAACAACGGCACCTGTACCTACATTTGTTGACAACACACCCAAAACCATGGACATCACCGGACTGGACTCGTTCGAACTAGGCAAGTTGAAAAGGGACGATCCATTCTTGTACTATTCCATCCCTACTGCAACAAATGCTGCTTTGCATGGAACGGATGTCGATCTAGCCAGTCTTGCTCAATCTGTGTCTGCAGAAACCAGCACTGCTGGACAAACTACGGTGACAAGGAAAAGCCGTGTGACCACTGAAGGTCATTCGAACCTTCTTTGGGAAGAAATACTTGGCCTCAGTACAAGGGGTATGTGGACGATGCATGATGAAACAGATGAAGAGGCAGATGACGATTTTTATCTTGAACTGGACTTGGCTCAGGGGTATGAATCTTTGATGGCTGATGATGGGATGCTATGGCATGAAGGCAATGGAACGAAGCATAATAGGCAATAAACTTCAGGTTCTCTCGACTCGGTACACTTCTACCCTTGTAAACTTTAGTACTACGTCGATGTCTAAATTAACTCTTAAGATTTATCACTATTGACTGGTCAAATATTACTTCGTCAAATTCATGTTGTATTCGTCCTAAGAAATCTGTCGATTCAATATTATGGTTGTGGACGGGACAATCTTTCTACCACTCATTCTTCCATGTCATAGCACGAGAGACAGCATTAGCCAAACGCTTGAACAAACTTTAAGTCTTTCTTTTTTTGAATCCCGCTAAGCATGAGCACAACCGCCTCTCTCTGGCGCAAAACGGACGAAGATGAGGTCGTGAAATCTTGAGCCATTGAGAAAAGAGGAAGGATGGTTTGGTCCAATACGACACTTACAAACAATCATTACATTCATGTCCTTTCACGGATAAAGACATGTGTGGTCGTAGGTTCCAATGTTGAGTCCTTCCAATAAGTCCGAAATCGACTTGTGTGATTATTATTTCATGACCAAGCGAAAGGGACCCCATACTTTTATGTTGCCGACTGTCAAAAAAGTATGAGTCTACTGACGGGTCGTGAGATTTCGTGATTGCCACGGTGCGAACTTCCAAGCACGCACTTTTGGTACCGCACGGTACTACAGGCATTCTTGTCTTTTTTAGATTTGTGATGGTCATGATGTGCCCCAAATTCAACACCGAACTTCAAGGGAAACGCGTGACTCTCGACTAGTGATCTTCCTACGTAATTTAGCTCTCTAGGTAGTTAGAGAGGTAGAGGGATAAGGGCCATTTTTTTGTACAGTATGGTACCATACAATACAATACCATACTCTGCTCAGCTCTGCGCTTCCTGTTGGTCGACGACTTCTGGACGAGGTACCTACTTTTTACTCCATGACACGTGCATCATCAAACGAAGTGATCTCTGCCCTCCTGAAAGCCAATGAACAAACGTCTCGAGAACTGAACGATCTGAAAAATCGATTGTCGTCGATTGAATCCAAGGCAGACGGAGGAGTCGCCAACGCCGTCAAGGCAGGGACAGCCAGAGCCAACGCCGACGAGAGAGCGCCCGAAGATGGCAGCGACGACGCAGCGAGCGACAAGGCCGTCTTGGAGGGCACGCCGCTAGGTCAACCGACCAAGACTCCATCTGCCTTGAAATCTACCAACGCGGAATCGTCAGCCAGCCTTCCGATTAAATCGGTCAAGTTCAAACACTTGCAAAGCCTGCCGGAACGATCCACCAACGATCGCCCATCGACACCCGACAATGACGACGACTCGTCCTCCTCCGCCTCCTCCGAAGACACCGTCGCCTTCCAAGGCCACGCTCGTGTCTTCTTCCAAGCCCGTCATCATCGCACCTCCACTCAAATCACATGTCCCTTCTCCCCCTCGCAAGACACCTATCTCTACGTCCGAATGACTTCTACCGCCAGCGCCGTCGTCGTCTCCTCCTCGCCCAGCATCCACGCGGCGCCTCTCATCGAAATACCCATGAAGTACTTCTACGCACTCAAGATCCCCTCCTCGCACACCGGCGCGGCACTTTTCCTAAAGAACGATTCGAGAAAATTACGCAAGTACATTTTCCGATTCGAATTCCGGAATACGGTGGTGCATCAGCCTCCCGCGAGGTTTCTTCAGTTCGTCCGATCGGGGAATGCGGCCAAGAAGAGTATGAGGAGTATTGATAAGGTGAAGAAGGCGTTTCAGAAGTTGGGGAAGGAGGAGAGGAGCGAGGTGTCGCGAGAGAATACGAAGAGGAGTTTGGATGCGTTTGCGGCTCATTTGGGGACTTTGGATGAATTGTTGCAAGAGAGTAATGAGCTGGCGGAGCAGTTTGTCAAAGTTTTTAATGATAAGAATGAAGAGATGGAGGAAGAGGAGTATAGGATTGCGCATTTGAAGAGTGGGGGGGTGACGAATGCACCGAGTAGGAGGAAGACTAAGCCGTTGCCTCCTTACTGGGGGAGTGGATTTAATCGACAGCATTTAGAGGAGGAGGTAAGTGCGTGTTTTTCCATGCTAATGATGTGATTGTACTTGTTTGATTTTTAATGAGATTGCCTGTCATTTTTCGTGTGGATTCCAATGAATGAGAGTGAACTTTGTACCCAATTGAATTTGAATGTTTTTCTTGACAGTCTGAAGAAATGAGACTGAATGTCGTTGTGCTCGTGGATTCAAACGAATAAATTTTTTTGTGCGTTAACCATGTCATTCTCCATTTGTTTACAACTCGTTTAGGATGATGATGAGGAGAGTGATGGTTCAGAGGACGATGAAGAGGATTACTATGATGAAGAGGATGATGATGACGAAACATTTTTTGATAAGGTGCAAGTTTCAACGGAACAGACACTGGAGACATTATTTCGTCACATTGTGAAATAGACCTGTATGATTGTCGTTGTTTGCGGAATTCAGCTCTCATCTATGTAGATAAAATGAAGTATAGTTACACAAGCCAGCTGGTACTACTGGTATTCGAAATGATGCAATATTAGACAATAGTTTTATCTATCTCCATTGTTCCCACTGTTGTCAAGGGCGGAGCTTGATAATTTTGTCTTTTGTACAACCTCTTCGACTGAAGCAAGTGGCAAGGAAAGTTTGACAAAGACAAATAGCTGCAACCACGAATTAAACATGTTTTGAAGGAAACAGATTGCTCATCAATTTTCATTAGGATTGGGGGTTACTTTAAGTAACAGGTCATTGTGAATTCTTGCCGTCAAATCTTGCTCAAGAGATGCTAGAACTCTGTAGTAACTAGATGCCAGATGGTCTGTTACAACTTTACCTCGGGCCCTATTTTGAATCCTCTCGCCTTCTTTGCAGTTCCGTAAGTACATATTGCTAGATAGCATCAGTTTCTTCAGTAACTCGTAAGGCAAGTTATGTTCAGATTTATCACAACTTCTTAATAACGATCATGGCTCATACATAACTAAGAACTTTCTAGCATCCAAAAAGAAGACAATTTGCAAGTCCTGGAAGAATGAGACCATTAACATGAATGACAACAAAGTAAATAAGACTACCTACCGAATAAGCCAGATAATGAGTAATGCAAATGTCAAATGATACATTTAAATATTACTTATAATCCATCCAAAGCTAGTGATTATAAACAGGGAGCCAAAATATTGGTATCTTGAGTAACTACGCTAGGTACTTTATTGTACAGTATTGTACAGTCTTCCCGCCAGTTCTGACAGTGCCTCTGGGGCAGCTCCAAGGCACATTGCATGTTTTGGAAGATATTCCCCACTCATTGCCCAAATTTCTGTCGCTCCATCCACGACCGCAACCTTCCACCACCCCAACACCCTCTGCATATTAATTGCCCGCCATTCAGTTTACAATTGCAGAAACGTCTGCAATACAACCGGTTCAAAGAGCGGAAGACTTCCTGATTGCTGTCAATAAAGAAGGAAACAAGGAGATGAGAATTGGGAAGTTTAACACTTACATTTTGTTTTTTCATCAAATTCATCATTTGTTGTTGACACAAATCATGGTAGGATGGTTTTGACAGTTCTTGTCAACGATATCCCTTGTCAGCTCCCAATACTGTTGCAATTGTGGAGCCTTCGTTCAGAAGATCCTTCTCTATTAAAGAGAAGTGAGAGTATGTTCGAGACATTGAGCTTGTGCTGGCAAACCACCCGGGAATGTCATGCCATCAAGATTGTGCTGTGATCTGCTTTTCCCAAATTTACTTCATCCGCTTTAAAACGGCCCTCAAGAAGGTGGACGACCTGGGGCAAGGAGAAGCCCTTGTTGCCCACAAGATCAATGGTACAGCACGTGCATGAGTGCCTTGTCTGTTGTCCAAGAAGACTTGTCTCGTTTCGTCTTTGTGACCCGTCAAAGAGGGATTCAAGTGAGTACCCAAATGCTGTGGCAAGAAGCCTCTCATTTGATACCTTCTTTCAGAGACAAATCCCTGGAAGCAAACAATTAGCTGGACAAATGCCCCATCCAGACATTGACAACTCTCCCCCACCGAATATTCCTGTTCTGTAAAACATTCACGACATCCATCCACACCGTTGGTTTTGATGGTGTAGAATGCCAACTAGTGTAGTGCCAGCATTCTCAGGCACAGGCAAAGCCCAACACCACAGTGGTCTCTGTTAAGGAGTGAGTTACCACATACGAACTGATACAACTCACAGTTACTCCCATTCTTGCATGGCAGGAAACCAACAAGGACAATTTGCTCCATGGTTTTGGGTGTTCATTGTGTATTGTGATGCTGATGTGATGTGTGCTGATACGATGGTAGACTAAGCTAAAGAAGTCATGGTCAGGACGTTAGAAAGATTATGGCTACTGCTATGATCTTGATAACTGGTGGTCCGTGCTGTTTGTGCTTAGCTAGATATGGTAGCTAGTGCTGGGAACTAGAGCTGGTAGGTAGGTATCTAGTGCCAGATCTGCACACCCTCGCCAGTGCTGGTGAACATAGTCATCGTGGAAGTGAGAATGTGGTAATGAGAGCAAATAGATGTGTCAATTTAGATGGGAAGGAGGTCCTGTACATATCTGGAACGTATTTGCATGTGGTGTTTTGCTGAGTGGTGCTTGCTAGGATAGTCGGCACGGTTTTTGGTGCCTTTTGCCCAGAGGTATCGAAAAAGGGATTGGGCTCGGCGACATTTGAGCCATTGGAAGCGCATGTCCATGCTTTTGGAAGCTTTGGGAATCATTTGGTTTAGTGTGAGTCCGATGGCAGTTGAATTGTCAGTGGTGACTGGTGTTGGGCCTGGTTGTGGATGTCCCATTTCTTCGAGGGTGACTCGGAGTGGAATGGCCTCTTTGCAGCCATAGAAGAGTGATGCAATTTCGGTTTCGGAAGCTGAGGCCATTACATGTTTGATGATGCTGGAGAGGATGAGGACAGCGCCATTGTGGAAGTCGGGGTTGTCCTTTTTTGTGAGGAACATGTAGGCAGCTGCTCGGCTCTTGCCGTCCAGTTCTGAGAGATATGAGCCGTCGGTGTCGAGAGCGAGGATCATATCGCTTGCGAGATATTGAATGGATGGGTTAGGATGGGTGGCGACGTAGTCAAGAAGTTGACTGGTAGCCTCTAGTGTGGCGTCTGTCCCTTTGCTTTGGCGTGAGGCGATGGAGCTCAATGCTGCTGCTAGCGTTGGGTCGACTGCGCGGCCGAAGAAAAGAAAAGTACCGACCACTTGCTGGATGAATTTTATTTTTTCCGGTGATAGCGGAGGTGTTTCATCTGCGAAGGATTCTTGTTTGGTGGAGCCGTATGTGATAGGTGCGGTTTGTAGGGAGAGTGTTGGGGCCGGCGGGCTTTGGATGCGCGAATTTGTGGAGTGCGTTTCGTACATAGTCGGGCATGGAGAGGCGTACTGTTCTGTTCTTGTAGTCCCAATTGAGTTTGACACCACAGAACAGTTCGCCTTTCCAGTCCATGGAGCATTCGTAGTGTTTTTCGAGCTCTTGCTGTAGATGCTTGGCATGTTTAAGCCCGACTGTTTTGATGCCAAAGTCGTCGACGACGAGACAGAAGGTGATTGGTCGCCATACGTGCCGCCATAGGCCAGGAGTGTGTTGGCATTGGTAGTAGCCTGCCTTTGCCAGACGTTTTTCAAGTAGTTTGTTGGCAAGGATGCCGGCTTGAGGTAAGCCGTACATGCCAAGGACGATTTTGACGTAGATCCAGCCGTCCTCGTTGAAGGTGTCGAGCTTGTATTTGTCCTTGATTTCTTGTGGGATGAGGTCGTACTTGAGTCGCATGTACTCGGGTCTATCCATTGGAGTGTTGAGGTAGAAGTTTTTCAGGTCGCCGCCATGGAAGGTTGCGCCGTCGGTGGATATGACTGAGTTGAAGAGCAGCTTAGCGGTGGTGAGATCGGAGGTTGGGACTGCGGTGACTCCTGGATAGTCAATGTAGGTGCCGACAACCGTAAGGCGTGTTCGTTCTCTTTCCTTTTTCTGTGGGCGTTCGACGACAACGATCTTGCTGTAGGCGACAGACTTCAGGCGATCTTTTGGGATGTCGCTTTTCCGGATGTACTGCATAGTCTTGGTTCCTGGGATGTCGCGTATGCCTTCTGTGAGTCGGCCGAGCTTGTTGGCATAGCTGCGACTCCAGATTTCTTTGTACTTCGGATGTTTTACGAGATGGCGATACTCTAGGGAGTCGCCGGTGTCATTGTCGATGACTGCTGCTACCGTCATACCCCTTGCTTGAGCTTCTCCTATCATTGCGATGGCTGACAGAACGATGTTGGATTGGGAGCGTAGGTTATAGCGTGGTGTGGGCTGGTTTGAAGGTGTGTACTCATCGTCGTCGAAGGGAATTAGTGTTGGCGGGTTTGGCACCCTCGTAGGTGGAGCGGTCGGGACTGGTGTAGGAGATGGATTGAGTGAGATAGGGTTAGTTGATGCAGGCGCAGTGGATGTTGCGGTTTCTTCGGTATTGCAGAGTCTGGTTCGGTGGAAGTCGCTGTATGGTCGAGAGCTGTTGTTGATCCAGTTATGAGATTGCGAAGGTTTTGGATGGCCTGTAGTTCATCGTCTGGTGCTGCTGGATGTCCGTCAATGGCGTGTAGGAGCTGTTGGGTGGCTTTTGTAATGCGGTCTGTGTGTGTGACGGTGGGGGTTGGCAAGTTGTGATGGAGGAATCGAAAGGTGTCGGAGATTCGAACGGCGCCAGCCTCGGTGACAACCTGGATGCAACGGTAGTGGTTTCGGGCTGGTGCGAAGTACCATGCTCGGATGGCGTGGTACCCCCATGTCTGACGTCGATTGGGTTTGACGTGTATCATCACTTCGGTGCCGATGGGAGCCATTGGTGTCCTGTCGAAGGAGAACATTCCTTCCACTGCTTCGTGGCGGAGAGAAGAGGGTTAGTGGTGCAAGGGCGAAGCATGTTGAGTGTGATGTCGGTTTGCTCGAGGTCTTTACACCAGTTGGAGAGGCGATAGGTACGTGGAGTGCCAGCGCGGATGGCTACGAAGTGGTTCTTCCATGTGCGAATGGCGCGTTCGGCGACATTGGTTCGATGCATGTCGGGCGGTGTGTACTGGAACGTGGCGTTGTTTTCGGTGATGAAGTGTTCGACATCCTTGGATGTTTCGTTGTCTAGGCGATGCAGTTGGGGGCGAAAGCCTCGTGTTCGGAAGAATTGGTAGACTTCCGTGTACGCTTTTAGAAGTTCGCTGCGGTGTCTGGACTTGATGGGATACGATTTGATAAAGTTAGGATCAACCGCATAAAAATGACAATGTAGTTGTTACCACGGTTGGGCGTGATTGGGAAGCGGCGGTTTGGTCGGTGAATAGTTGTCCGTTGGCGTCGATGGTGGACATGTAGACAACGTTTGTTTTGTCATTGTTTGGTGCTTGTGGGTGCTCTGTCATGTGATCTGCAGGATTGGGTGGATCGTTGGTTGTATGGGTTGGAGGGTCGAATGTAGGCTCTGCGTTGGTCCATGTGGCCTTGTTCGCTAGGTGATGAGGGTCGGATGAACTTGCGTGCCCTGTCAGATGTTAGGCCATTCCACCCTCGGAAGTAGCCCTTGTCGATGGCTTTGCACCAGGTTGATACGACTGGATAGCCCATGGTTGCGTGGTAGAAGTTGATTAGTTGTGCGGTGTTCGTGCATTCGTAGATTGGGTGGTAGGCGCTGAGGGCGTGGCTGTTGTCGGGGGTTTCGTAGAGCTCTTCGATAGTGCTGTAGGGTGGGTAAATGGAGTTGCCGCCGTCTGGTAGGAGGATACCCTCCAGAGTCGGGTGGTAGGGTCTCGCCATCCACGAAGGATGATTTCCCCATTGTGGGTGACTTCACATCCTGTGCTGTGAAAGAATATTTCGCAGCCTGCATCCACAAGCTCCGATGCAGAGAGGAGGTTGTTGGAGATGCCAGGTGATCTGTGGGCTATTTTGCCGTTGCTGGGAGTTTGTTGAGCAGAAGGAGTAAAGTGTCAGTTGTGAGTAGGGTACCATTAGGCTGAGTGACTGTTTTGGCGGCAGTTTGGTTGGAAGCTGTGTTGGCTGGTGCTCCGTTTTGGAGGAGGGAAATGTTGGCGCCTGTGTCAAGTAAAGCAGTGGTTGTGAGATTGTTAGGATTAGCACAGCCAGGAGTAGGTTGCACGGACGTAACGTAATTACAATTAATTGCATTTAGTTTTTTATCCGTACTGTCTACCCCTGCTGCGACGACCCGTCAGAGCCTTGGTTGCCAGGACTTGTTGTCCTCGGAACCTCCCATCGTGTTGGAGCGAGTGGCTGCCACCTGGTGTCCCGGTTTTGTGTTCTTGCATGTTGCACTGGTGTGCCCTTTTGTGATTCGGTAGCCATGCGTCCAACAGTATCCGGTAGGGTCCCATTTGGTAGAAGTTGTGCGGTGGTTGTGGAGTGTTGTCGCGTAGCTTTAAGTCCTGCTCTGGTGATGATGTCGAGGAGTTTTGTAGTGGTGGCTTTCTCTGTGGTGAGATTGGTAGTGAGGGCTGCGATGGTTTTGTCCTTCTGTGCATTCATTTCGATGAGTTTTTCCACCGTCTCGTTCTTTTGTACCGCGGCGAAAGCGAGGTTGTCGAGTGACGTCACCATTTGGGAAGCGAGTTCGTCGTCGGTGCCCTGGATTGTGGAGTTTGCGGAGAATTCATTTCCGGTGAGGCGTTGGATGGTCTTCTGTTCTTCGAAAGCACGTGTCCAGTGCGTTTTCCATGCGAGCCAGGTCTGGTTCGCACGAGGGATGCGATTCCATTCCTTCCATGCGTCGGTGAAGGCACCGCATTGGATGGCGTGCTTCGTGCCGGTGGTGACCATGGTGGCCTCTGAGATGTTGACGTTGCCGTCGTTCGCAAATTCTTGGCAGTCCTCTTGTTTCCGGATGTAAACGATGAGCGGAACGGAGGGATCGATGCCTTGGTTGAATCGGTGAGGTTCTTGTCGAGATCTGCTTGATCGATGTGGCAGTATCGATCCTTGATGTGGTCAACGATGTCCTGGATTTCGACGCTGTTGAGTCCTTCGACGGGATCGTCGAGTTCGGCGTAGTATACGTCGTCGATTGCTGCTGCGGCGAGGTTAACTGCAATGCGGCGAACGTGAAGCATCGTTTGCCAGTTTTGCTGGTCTTCGTCGTTGGTGGCTCGTAGTTCTTCGCGAACGGCGACGGTGGCACCGGGAGGAATGGCGGGATAGGCGGGCGGCGATGCGGCAGGTGGCGTGTCGCGGCACCGTAGCGTGCTTGGAAGAGCGCGGCGGGGAGCAGCTCACCAAGGTAACCGCGGCCGTGGCCCCATGGGCAGTGGACAGCGATGAGATTTGCGGCAAGCTCTTTTCGAGCTTTTTCATGGCGACGTGGGTGGGCGCACCGTTGATTTTCGTGAGGGATTGGTGAGGCATGAGTGCCTGGACGGACTCCCGTGAAACGAGCATGGTGATGATGACGTTGTTCCGATACGGTCTGCCGTGTGGTTTATATCTTTCTAACGTCTGCTGATACGATGGTAGACTAAGCTAAAGAAGTCATGGTCAGGACGTTAGAAAGATTATGGCTACTGCTATGATCTTGATAACTGGTGGTCCGTGCTGTTTGTGCTTAGCTAGATATGGTAGCTAGTGCTGGGAACTAGAGCTGGTAGGTAGGTATCTAGTGCCAGATCTGCAATGTGAGTATAGATGTAAAACTGGATAACTCCGCAACCAGCCGGAGTTATTAGGACTAATAAACATTGGCATGTTGCTGGCAATGAGGAGAAACTAATCATGATGTATTTTATGCAATCAAACTGCTTTAGACCACAGAAAAACACAAATGTCAGTGAAACTAGCCCGACTTATACACAGGTGTTACCTATAATCCAGCTTATTTGGTAGGTAGGAGGGGGTGAAACATCAAGACATCATCAAGTTATCATACAGTCATCACCATATCTTCAGAATAAATATTTTCTACCTTGTAAAAATCTCTTGCCTAAAAATGTACCCCAACTTTGATGCTGATATACTACCTCAAGAGGACTGCATCAACTTCCGTACTGGACACTACACAGACAACTGAAGGATTTGAAATAACCATGCCTATACCAACAGCTGTAAACAAGATGCCCAAAACCGTTCACATCACTAGACTAGACTCAACCAAACTAACAAAGCTGAAAATGAATGATCCATTCTTGTACCCCTCCATCCCTACTGCATCAAATGCTGCTTTGCATGGAATGCATGTCAATCTAGCCTGTCTAGTTCAATCTGTGCCTGCAGAAACCAGCACTGCTGCACAAACTAGGGTGAAAAGGGAAAGTCATGTAACCACTGAGGGCAATTGGAGCCTACAGTAGGAAGACATGATTCACTCAAGTACAGAGGGCAGTAAGTGGACAATCAATAACGAAAGAGATGATATGATAAGGTAGATGATAATGTTTACATCAAATTTGACTTGGCTTAGGTGTATGGAACTTTGATGGATGATGCTGGGATGCCATCACAAAAAGGAGATGGAATGATCACTCTTTACAATAGGATACGTATTGTCTTGACTTGGTATACTATCCTTGTAAACTTTGATATTACATTGATATCTAAAATAACCCATTAGCGTTATCCCTTTGCCCTGTGCAAATGTCCAAGTTTCTTTGTCAAATTGATGTTATATTCTTCCCCCAAAATCTGTTTATTATTGAATACATTTTTTGGAGATGTGACCCTATTTCTACCGCACATCTCCATTCCTTTGGCTTGCTTTCTTTTCTCATCTTTAATCCTACTCAATGAGAACAACTAACTGGTTCTCTCTCTTGTGAACAAGATATTGTGTTTGTGAAAAGTTACTCCGTTCAGACAAATGAATCTACTAAAAGTTCTACAGTCTAGTACCTACATGTAGTCCTAATAATCAACTATACATGATTTCATGGCATTCAAGGATTTGAGGGAACTTTGTCTAAAAGAAAAATCATGCTATTTTTTACTTCCAATAAATCTACAAATTACATAAACAAAAGTAATTAACACCAATCAGAACAATAGTCCAGTTCTGGACTACCAATAACATTAAGTCCAGATCTGGACTAGATATTTGAACTGTTTTAAAATTGACTAGAAGGAGGTGTCCTACCGCTGTGCTGAAATTGCCAATGAATTTGTCATGAAAAATGAGCCTTAGAGACATATCACCACCCACCAAGTCCATCGCAGGTAGCTTGAACTACTCGTTGCCAAAAATTACTACACAGCCACATGCTTACTCCCATGTTAATGATATTTTTGCCCGGCATGCATGATCGGACCAAATCACGACTGACATTGAGACCAGGAAATATGAGAAATTGAATCAAGAATTCTGTGAAAGATGCAACATGGGGAAACGATCAAAAATAAGGCCAAGGAAAACACATATGACTAGTCCAATCACAGTGGACTATTCATGTCAGCTAGGCCTGATCTGGACTAGCCATCAAGATACAAAATACTGTTCTGATTGGCATTAAGGATCTATAAGGGATGTCCCAAAATGGATACATCAAGTACAGAAATAAGCATGTACCAGCAAGACAAGCAACTTCCCTAATCCTGAGCTATTTTTTCAATGCAACTTCAGCAAAGGGAGGACTCCTCAAAATTCTGACGCTCCCTCAACATGGACTGAAGACATATTGATGACTTGGATGCCTAAAGTGACAAATCATGACTCAATTGAAAACAACTGAGTCATAAAAATGAAGTCACTGACAACCTGGGGATGACCAGCTTAGTTCTAAGTAACAACCTGGTTATGATTCACTTCGTTGTAGCTAACAACCTTGTGATGACCCTCTTAGTTGTAAGGAATGACTGATGACCACCCACTTAGTCTGAAGTAGTAACCTGGTGACTACCCTTACTGATGACTCAACTAATTATTATCTTTATTACTGTGCATCATTATCATAGAAAGGTTTTTATGATCTAATTACCCATGTCAGTACTTGTATTAAAAGTATAATATGTTAGAGTATTTAAACAACTTGAAAGGTCCACCTTATATCATAGCGAAAAGATTATGCGGTAATACTTTTTGCAGTGTAGTTAGAATAATAATTACAAGTTATACAGGTGTTACAAAAGGTATACACACTCTAAAATAAAACGAATCCTACTGCCAGATGACAACTTTTGGAACAAAGTGACTACATTTGACAACCCGACGAAGACCCACTTAGTCATAAGAGACAACCTTTAATGACCCACTTAGTCATAAGTAACAACCCTATGATGACCCACTTAGTCATAAAATACAACCTGGTGATGACCCACTTAATTGTCAGTGAAGATCAAATGACAACCCACTTAGTGGTCAGCGATAACTTCACAGTGACCCATTTGTTGTCAGTTCAAGAATCAACTGACAACGCTGACAACCCACCTGACACAAAGTCACATCCTGACTACTTTGATCACAACTGAAGTGATGAATCTTGCCAAAAATTGATTGAGAAAGACCTTGATACTTTTTGGTGAGTTGCTTTCTTGCAGCAGGTACTGTGCCAATGAAAATATTGGTACACTTTTCAATATATGTCCTCCAGTCAACAGAAAAAAGAGGAGGAATTCTAGAAAATTAACACATAGGCCCATAAATCATCAATGTTGAGATAATTAGAGTATAACATTGCTGGATATTTTTTAAAGTCTTGGGAGTATCCTCATGAGTGTCCAGTTCTCTACAAAAACACGAAGACAACAGTACTTTTCATCATGACTATGCCTCTTGATGATGCAAATGGATGACCAACGTTCATGATTGCAGCATTATGACATTCCATCACTACAATCACCACCTTGAATCCCTTCCAACTTTTCAACAGATGATGCCAGTCTTTTGACTGCACAACTTCATTGGAATTGAGATGTATCACTTTATTTTATTTTTCTAGTTTCAATCTACCATTTTTGTTGATGACAATCTTCAAGGCCCAAAGTCAACATAATCTTCGCCAGAGTATCTGCCAAATATCACTTCCAAAAGTTCAAATTATCTTCAAAACCAGGAATTTTATCCAACTGTCATTGGAGAGGAATGGCATGTGGTCCAAGGTTCACACGGGCTGTGGACCTGTTTATGTTGCTGACATGGATTGTGGGAGGAGGCTGTCATATTGCCTAGTGACTGTTTGCCTTATGCTGAGATCTTATATTAAGAGTGGCTTCCTAACTTAAGCAAACAAGTCCAACAATAACGAGAGGAGATGGGAAGGAAACAAAAAGTGAAACAATTTAAACATTTAAGGGATCAAGATCAGCCCAACAATTGCTAAGGTATGAGGAATGAGAGTGTGAGTTGTGAGTGCACAACGATGGCAGAGGTAGTCCATGATGCCAATGACCAGCTCATCTGCCATGCCCATTTCATCAAGCTATTCTGTGTTCTGTGACAGCCAGCACCAATTCATGAAACATAAGAGTTCACTGCAAACGAAAAACACCGGTAACCTCCCGGTATACTCGCAAAACGTCAGAGTGTACGGGAGGTTACCGGAATTTCAAGAGTGTACGGGTGGGTTACAGGATTTTTAGACATTACTTAAGCCGTATTTTCGTTTATCACGCTAAGTTTTTACACAAAATTACCCCCAGAGTGTACGGGTGGCATACCGGTAGTTCATGACTGAAACTTCCTCAATCATGAGTCCGTACATCAAAGATACTTTGTCGGGCCTAGTCCAGCAAGTTCTACTAGATGAGGGATTTCTATGAAGCATCCACCAAAAATCGTTGTGACGGAACAACATGGGTCCACTGTCTCGTGACAAGTGTAAACAGAACTCACATTCATCCCTCTCTTCTAACAGAACACTATTCAATTTCAGCCTGACACAGCTTTTCAATACTAACAGAACCGGTTGGCATCAGGTGTTCTCCCAAAGGTATAGTATCATCAGAAGACGACATGGCTCAACGGCGAACTGCTCGCAAGTCTACTGGTGGTAAAGCCCCCAAAGCAGCTAGCGACAAAGGCAGCCCGCAAGAGTGCACCTGCTGCAGGAGGTTGCAAGAAGCCCCATCGCTATCGCCCAGGAACTGTGGCACTCCGGAGATTCGTGTAGTACCAGAAAAGCACGGATCTTCTGATTCGCAAATTACCATTCCAGCTTTTGAGGGAAGTTACGCAGGATTTCCTCGGTGATATGCTATACAGCCACTGCATTGGCAGCATCACAGGAGGCCTCTGAAGCATACCTTATTGGACTCATGGAAGACACAAATTTGTGTGCCATCCATGCCAGGAGGGTTACCATCATGCCAAAGATATGCAACTCTCCGCAATTCGAAGGGAATATGAGAGGTTTAAGTGAACAAGGTTGGTGTGAAAGTACTTTGACATAACACAACAAAGCGCCATACTAAGGGACTATAGGACGGGGACCATACAAAAACGCATGGGGAAGGAGTATAGGCACTGTATAAATAATAAAAGAACAACGACAAACTATAGTGTGCATAATTAATTGTTCTTCAATTAGTTGGCATAATAATGTTACGCGATTCCTCCGCACAAGAACCAGCAAAGCCCCACATGATCATTAATACTATAGCACTATTCAAGGTTGATACATCATCATAAGGACAAGACCTGTCGTGGTCGATCACACTTTACTTAAAGCCGATGTGTCATGGGATTTCAGAATCTGAGACATGAACGCCGTAGGTTCCAACAAGCCCATCCTCACACCGAGTCACTCAAACACCCACAAGTAAATTCCCCATCTCCAAAACAGCATTAGTGGCGCATCAGGTGACCCTCCTGGCATGGATCGCACACAAGTTTGCATCCTCAAACAGTCCGACGCTGAATGCTTCCACAGATTCTTGAATAGCCAACAAAGAAGTCGCCTGAAAACGTTCAGGTGAAATGTGGATAGGAACCTGGCATTTAAATCCTGCAGAACTTCCTTGCAAGGCGCTGGAATGGCACCTTGCGGATAAGAAGATCTGTGCTTTTTAGTGCCAGGACGATAACGATGAGGTTTTAACCCCGATGCAGGCCATTCTTCGAGCAGCCTGGTGGCAAGCTGGTATCGGGAGTTTTTCTCCAGTAGACTGGCGAGCAGTTTGTTTGCACCGCAGCCATTAGTGAAATAATAATGCCAACGCTTGGCACGGCCTCTCGGTCTTTTGTGTCATGCAGAGATTGTGTACGATACAATAGAGATTTATGGTGACATGTATGATTCGTGATCAATTGATGGAAAATGGCGACACCTGCATAAAATAATACATAGGAATCAGTACAAATACAGTAGACACACATGACAAAATTTCAGCCCGCCGATAATCTCCGTGAAGACATGCCAAGACAAAAATTCCATGGCGGAAATGGAATCGTAAGATCACCCATTCCTCTTATTTCACACCTTGCCTTCCCAACTGCCAGCCTGTCAACACTGCAAAAGCGCTCTTTGATTGTGGATAATGAACACAGCATCATCATGGAATGTGGAGACTACATAAACACATGGATGGGGACTATTTCTCGGTTTATCGGGCGATGCTCTTTACATTCTGATAACGGCACACTGCTGTAAACTTGCATTCCATATGATCTCACACGGAACCCCAACGATGGATCAAGGATGCTCTGCCAGTACCTGAAACCTGTAGTTGACGGAATTGAAGAAGTGGCTACCAGACGACGCAACTGACTAATCTAAAGGTTCCGTATGAAGCTTATTTTCCGCGGTGGCCCCATTGTACTGAACTTGAAAAGCATTGAACATCAGCACATATAATGAGTTGCAATGGTCACTAGTCGATATCAATAACCAAACTGGACTGGAAACATTCAGAGAAATTACGAACACGCCTTTCATAACCTGAGAAAGCAAGGGTTATCACCGCTAGGATAGTAATCGATGGAGTTGCATTTCTCGAGGAGTACGGAATTCCTCCCCATCAATACACAGATGAACAGGTAAAGAGAATGAAACAAGATCTTGCCAATCCACCAAAATTTAGGCCAAATCCAAGCAATCAACGGCTTTTGGCACCTGCCGCTGAAGAATACCCACAGCATTGAATCTCAACATTGAAACATGCATGGGGAGTTTCACGACTAGCTAATCGCGACAATCGCTTAGCACGCTTGTACCTAATGCTATGCAGAACACTTATTGTCATCTAAGGAAGTTGTAAGAGATAGAGGGTTGGTAGATTTGGTGGCAACGGATGCCAAATGGGAGATGACCTAAGGCAAGAAAAGTGCTGAACATTACCTGGCCAGTGGGTGAGTTATGCTGGACACCTCGCCATAATCTGCCAGAGGAAACCGAGGACATTGTTAATGTCGACAAACTGGATGCTATGTATGACATTATATCCAAGATTAAAACTCCTTCTTGTGAAACTGACAGACAACGCTTTGATTACCTCCAAGCTGCGCTTGTGTGAGGCGTAAAGCGAGATTGGACGAGATCGAGAAGAGGATTGAACCAATCAAGACAAAATAGAGAGCATGGTTCTATTTAGCCTGAAGTAATTTATAAATCATTAATCTAGATTTACGCTTGTTATTTACCTGTCCCCCGTGTCTTATTTTCGCACCAAAGTTTGTCATTCTCATGTCTTCTGCCTTTCCTTGCTTACCATGACACTTCTGGTTTCTTTTCCTGACACGCTTCTTTTTCACATCAAAGCACTTGACAAGGCAACCCGCGACACTTCCCCGCCGATACGACTAGCTGTGTTCAGTTTACAATTTTGCATCTGTAGGACTGCTTTGCTTTCGCTTGCCACCAAACAACCTCTGCAAAACCCGCCACCAACTTGGGCAAAATTTTATGACATTTAGCACATTTCTTCTTGTGCTCTGGTTTGGCATGTTTGTAGCAAAACTTTTTATCACTGCAGATGGCTTGGACATAGCTGCTACAGGATTCGGCAACACTGTATGCCTCCCTTTTCTTGACGCAGACTTTTTGATAGCGCCGGCTTTCCCTGATATCAATGCGCCTTTACCAATGCATTGTTCATGACCATTGCATTCAAATTGTTCCTGCAGTAGCACCGCCATCTTTTCCCACATAAGAGAAAGATCTGCCAACTTTCGCATCAGTCTCCAAGTCACCCTTGACTTTCTTCCAAGATCCTCTCGACTCATAGTATGATCTGTCTTCATTCATTTTCGTAAAACATTTTACGCTGCTAGTTTGTGCGCTCAAGAGGGATCGGACGCTTCCCATCTGTACCATCAGGAAAATATTTCTGCACAGTAGGTCCCCCATTATCTTCAAAAGCCAAGCCGAAGGTTCTTTGTTGAGAACTGCCTTGCCATCCTTTGTCTTGACAAGTTCGCCTCATCCCACTTCCACACTGATGCGTAGACCTTCAAACTGTCCTCTTTCTATTTCGCCCAAAAATCAACGGGTGCCCTTCAACTTCCAAATAGTAAAGATTCCTTTATAACGTTGTCATATGCATTGATGAGTCCCTCGCCAATAATCCACAGATCGCTCAAAACAAATTTCTCGATGCACAGCATCGAATGCGCCACGATGTAATCCTTCTTCCACTAGTTTCGCAGCCTCTTTCCGCATCCTCGGTAAATTTCCATTAACAAAGCCTCCTGCTTGTCTGAGAGCACTATGTCAGTGACATCATTTTCTTTCAGACGGGTGTTCGACAATTCCCCAATCTTGGATGAAGTCAAAACATCAGGCTTTTACGCTTCCGCTCAGACGACGGCCTTTCTTGCACATATGCACTTTTTTCCACCCATTCCTCATGCTTCTTGTTCGACCATTTTAGCCTGACATATTCTTTACCCCGAAATGTAACAAAACCAGTCAATTGTCGGACGGTTATATAAGACTCGCTCTTCCCAACAAAAGCATCTGCCTCTTATAATGACTTTCTTCAAGCACAAAATAAGGAGAATGCTCCCTTAGCTTTGCAATGACTCCAGATATTTTTAGCCTTGAACCCGTATGGCTCTATCATGTCTACAGGGAACACTGCGTAACGCCCTTTCGCCATTCACCGTTGTCTTTATCACCATCCCAGAATGTTATTTTCTTTTGTTCAAGAATTGGTCCCGAATCGCCTTGAGAATTGTGCGCTTGTGGTGTTCCTGTTCCCTCGCATGCTTCATGTTCATCCGATTCCTCTCACCGCCGCTGACGCCAGTATTCCGCCTCGACCGTGGTTCCATTGTTACATTTTGACAGTCCGGGCACGCATTGATGTGTTGACTGTTCTGAGTAAAGTCTGTGTATCACTATTGACAATTGGTTGCGCATTGGTTCTGCAACCAAAATGTTAGTGTACTCTAGATCGCAGGAGACAGCCCAGTAGGGTGGCGTGAAGAAGTGTCACTTGATGCGGGCTGAAATTTTGGCACGGGTTCTACATAATTTGTACTTATTCCTTTGTACAGCGGGATCTCACTCGCGACCTCCTCGATGGTATGGTACTATTGTAGTCTCAGATGTCATCATACATCCTGATGATCAACCACACACAGGAAAACCCAAAACAATAATGATCCGTCGAACGAGGGTCTTCGCTTCTCCAACAAATAATGTTCCACCATGGAGACTAACAGCTGTTGAAAATAAAATTCTCAGGCACCACTCCCAAGGGATGGGGAAACAAGTCTGCAACTCTGCCGATAACGCTAGAGCTGCAATTAGAAACAAGCACACCCCTAGATATGTTGAATGAAATGATTCTTGATGGATTCAAAGTCAAAAGAAATGACAGAGCAAATTTTATCCCTGAGCTTATGGTAGGATTTCCTCCAAAACTGCTTGATATAACGGGAACCATGTTGTTGGAGATTTGCCCTTGCGATCCAACGAAAATGTAATTGTCCGCATACGTCGAGAGAAACACAACTTCAATCAAGAGAAAAGCAGCCGAGGTCGCAAAGTCTTCCTTTAAGGATGCACTCAAGGCCCAAGACGCAATGATGAAACATAATCTGATCAAGGGAAAGAAAGTATCCTCATCGAAATACGGATAAGTGGACCAGGCTATCGCTATCAGACGGCAACGATGTTTCCAAAACCGCTAAACCGATAATCTATCTCCTAAAGAGATCAAGACAGAAGGATTCGCCATAGAATATCGGACCATACAACTTTTACCCAACAGGAAAAAGAAATCCATTACAACCAAAAGATCTACTCGCTTTAAAGAGCACGGATGACATATCGTCGCTCTTAGTTCAGGCTTTCAACAGGGGTAGCGGTGGGAAACCGCTCGCAAATACGAGCAGTATGCAAAATGTCCCTGGCAAATATGCAGGAAAATTCCCAGGCACGCGTACATGCTGCACACTTGGTCAGTTCTTTATGGCCCTGTGAAGAGTGTCGATGTTGATGCCGAACAGTGTTGGGATCGACATTCCACCAAAGAAGAGAAGATCATTGTGTGTCGCACCAAATTACTTATGGAAAAGAGATGTCAAGAAGGGAGGGCAGTACGTCGACAGAGTCAGCGCTTACCACTGGACATTATAAAGAGTGTCATTGAGAATGCTTACATGAGCAAAACTGATGATGATGATAATTACGACGAAGATAACGATGAAGACGACAACAAAAACGTGATTGATACCGAAAGGAACTTTTGCTCCCATCGCAATTGCTCAGATGATGCCACAACTATTCTGGTCAGTGGTTTCCACCGCAGACCGTCCCTCAGAATCAGAATACTTTTACCCGTGGAAGATATGCTCCGACAACTGCTACCACACTTGACTGGTCTTTTTCAACCGCACGGAAGACAACGATTATTGAGTGAACAAGCCAGAGAAAACCTTAGGCAGAAAAAGATGACAACGCCAATTGCGATGAATGGATGCTAGTTACCCGACGGAAGACGATTAAGACTAATTGATTGAGTGCATATCATGGGATGAAGAGGCAAAGGAATGCAATATGGCCAGAGCTTATAGTACCTTGATGATATGCTCCAAGTCCGAACCACGTTGTTTTAATTGGAGACAATTAGCAAATGCAGACGCCAAGACATTATACGACAAACTGATCCGAATGTGCGGAATCAGCGATGGAATCCCCGCCACTGAAGTCGGTCGAAACATGGATACTGGTCGCTAGGAACTTTTCCATTGATGAGATTGTGAATGAAATCGCTGGTAGGGATGAAAACATCTTTGGATTGCTAGAGGCACTCCATTCGAATACTCCTAAAGACTTAATTACTTACTGGGGTCGACATCCAAAATGTTGTTGAAGACTATGGGAGATCACCCTAAAAATGGTGCTGATAATTTTCATGAACGATACCAGGAACAGGATGTACGGTGTTGGATTAGTCGAGCAAAGGTTGCAATAAAGATATGTCCCTGGCTCGATGAGTATTTCTGTCAGTTTAACAAGTAAAGTCTTCCATACATGTTCAGATTTGTAATTTGGTACATGTGGAGTTTTTCATTTATTTTCTATGTAATGCCAACAATGGTCAATCAGATATTTCGCAAACAATAGCCTTGCTAGTCAGCTCCAAAGGTTAAAGTTCCAAGAAGTCATTTGTTTCCACAATGTTGTGTTCCAGTGATTAACTCCATCAAAGGTCATCCAAGAATCATGATTTCATCACACCGTCAATGTATGAATACTCTTTGAATATCCTCTGGAGATTTGTCCTGTTGCCAAGTAATGAAGTATGAATTGAGCATGTTGTCACAGTTCCTCCCAACGTTAGATAAATATATACACCCACCCACATGTAACGCAATAAAACTGCTAAGCTGGTCAGCTCCAGCAACGGTTGAATTCCTAAGAAGTCCGCCGCAGCATGCAGTTCAAACAGAGCTCGGTCTACATCAACAATTAGAGCATACTCCTCTTGAACGAAATCGCGATTCTTGAAGAGGTAAAGGGGGTGACGATTTTTCGACTTTAGAAGACAATAACGCCATCAACTCGTAGCAAGCGCTTCAATGTTCAATGTCTGATATATTGTCTCGAACGAAAAGTGGGAGAAACTCACTGGTCTTGTTTGTAATACTCCATATATTTCACGATCTCGCCAAAACAACTGAGTTAATTGCATGGAGCGGAATCTCACGCACTACCTCCCGCCATTGCCTTTATTTCGGTCCGTATCGCCCCATCTTCAATGTCTTCGCCCTCGAGACATAGCTAATGAAAAAGGAAAGTTTGGCTACATCGCTGGGAAGTTGATATCTTACCCCTCTATCTTATCTGAGTTTCAGCATCGTTGTATGCCCACATTGAGACGATCGGTGAGAATTCTTTTGTACTGTGCCCACCTGCTGTACTCCACACTCTTATTGCACTCACCAAGGTAACAGCTGTATAGCATTATCATTTTCCATCATTTATTGCTCTTTGACGACGCCGGAGATGGGCGGTGGACCGTTTTAAATCGCCACGATGGTGTGCAGTGCATTTGGGTAGATTTGGGAGAAGTCTATGGTGGGGCTGAAGTTTTGGACAGTGTGGTCACATGACTTTGTATTGATTCCTACATATACATAGATTTATTCATAAAATGAACACTCACCTCGTCCGCAAATGAAAGGCTTTTCTCGACTTTTCAAATCCATGGACATGATATATATTATTGGAAACGCTCTTTTATACTTTACAGGTGGGTTACACTTACTGCTCACAAATAATATCTGGAGGAAGTATTCATACAAACAACTCCTCAAGGACATCAATCCCAGGAGATTTCAAAATCAGACACAACAAATTAGCTGTCTTGGAAGCCCGAACATCCTTTTTGATAGTGGTCCACAAGGTGGAGACATCACTCATAATGACAGCATTGTAATAATCTTCGAATCAGACAGCTTGCGTGACAGATCATGATATGTACAGACGGTTACAAAATCATGAATACACATTGAGACGCATGATAAAACACAACTTGAGCCATACCAACATTTTGAAAGTTCCTGTGTTTCCGGCGGTCTTTGTGACAATGAGAGTATGTTTTATATTACTTTTGTCGATATAAGCTTTTCTTCCTTCAGAAATATGATGATTGCATTAACGACAGCTTTCCAATCTGTCGTCGGTGACAATTAAGCCTGTAGAAATGTGGGTTGGACGGTGCGCTACCAAACGAGGCTCAGTTGAATCGACAACAGAGACTTCAGAAGTCATTCGCTCTATTGTTTCAATCCACTTCTGCAAGGTCATGTGACTTTGCTTTCTATTTCCATTCAAGCCACATACTAAATGACAACAGAATGCAGAATCATTTGCGCCGGGGCAAAGAAAAGACCGGTCTCTGGGATGAATTTTGATTTGAGATGAGCTTTGACAGAGCACCCTTTTTGTGCAAAAGCTGCGTACATGCCAAGCCGCTTGCTCTCCCAATAATTGCAGCAACGATCTGAAGTATATGTTTCATTGACATAAACAATGTCGACACTCTTTGTCTCAAACCTTTGGGACCTCCACGGTAAGGGAAATTCCAACTGCAGTGCGCTGCCTCTCCGAGGACAGTCCCTCCTGCAACGACTGATTGACGAGCAGCTCGCTTGTCATGTAATGTGGTGGGAAGTGTTGTGTTCCCAATCTTTTGCTATATTGCGTAGTTGGAGTTGGAGCATTGATCACGCATCGTGTCACTTGTTTCCTCGCTCAGTGCCGAATTTAGTAGCTTAATTGTAACTGTAATTTCGATACTGCCTTCCATGGAGTGAAACATTTTGCACTGTGAGTGTGGCGATGGCTGCGGAGCTGCCGCTGAGACCCACGAGCAGGCTGGTAAACAATGTTAATTTTGATCTAATTATTTGTGTGTTTGTGTTGGTGACTACAATACCGCATAATCAGGCAGTGTACACGGTCGGCTGAAATTTGGCACATGTGGCCACGTGATTTGTATTGATTCCTACGCAACTCGCAATTATGTTGCTTGTCTTACCACCTACATATATAATTTCCTAAGAGAATACATCTGCTAACAGAGGCAAATGCACTGAGACAGGTCCCTTATTGTTATCAGGGTCACTGTTATCACACAAAAGAACCTCCCAATCAGAATACACCAGAGTAAACTGCCTTTGGAATGGAAAACCCATCTTTGAATAGGGTAACATGAGTGCATAATCCAATAATTCAAGCTGGTTTTTCAACCGATGAAATCATTAGTACACTCAAATCTACAGAACTGCATTCCTGTCTCATGAGTGTACATTTGTGATGTGTGATAGCAAACGATAGGAAAGTGACTTCTGTTCATCTCCCTTTGTTCTGGTTCTCCTCTAGTAAATGCAACATGGACTTCATTTATTACCATCTAGGCGGAAGCAGGACAAAGGTTCTCCTGATCTAAATCTATCTTCGACTGACTTCTTTTGAAAACATGATAACCTTTATACCGATCAGGCCGAGTAAAAACAGACGATATTCCCTATTCAGAAATTCCATGCCTGTAAGTTTATGAAGCAGCCTAATCTTTCCTTCACGGTACATTTGGCATTTTCATTGCCCATAGGATCGATTTTGGATCCTGTATAGAATTTTCGCTCTTGCCTCCCTGCAGGTGTTCAGGATAAATATAAGCTGCAATAACGCCGACAAGTGAAGCCACCTAAAATATGTACTTACAGATTAAGGTCAGTGGACCTAAGTACTCTTGCTGGTCCTCAATGCTAGCCAGCAAACTAAGCCAAGCACCTTTATTCCATACAAAGTCCTCGTTTCTAATAGATATTCCTTGCTCAGTATTTTATCACACTGCTCGCTGCAGTCACCTCAACATCCCTTCCAAGCAACATTTTAAATAATCGCTCCTGCAGTTCTACTTTTTCCCATTGGTTGCAGCACCCATCTCTTTGAGTCTTTGTCTCAGGTGATTCATCGGCATCTTTCCAAGTCTGGCTCTGTTGGTCTGCATGCCACTGGCTGTTTGAATATCTAATTTATCAAGCAACTCAAGTATGTCTTCCCTTGAAATCCTTTGCACAAGGTCATTGGCCTTCCCATTACTCTTGTTTGACTGCTGGTCGATATTTTCATTTGCGCCGCTCTCAGAATCTGAAAAATTACCAAAATGTAGGTGTATAGTGAGCCGCTGACATGAACAGTCTCAAGTGATCCGTGCAATTCTGTTTCTTTGACATCAACAAAGATACAAGGGCGTGGTAAGAATTGATCATACGCTTCATGTTCATGACGCATGCTTTTCTGAATTAATTTTCGCATTCAGGAAATACATCCCATACAAATAGGAAGACAGACGGAAGCCCATTTTATTCTCTCCAATCCATGATGCCTTTGGAAGACTTTTCACCTTACACCATTCCAACTTGAAGGATTCGATGTGTGATATAATCCTATTGGCAAAAGATACTGAATTGCTAAACTTCTTCCACTTCAGAGGCACTGGTGATGAAAATCCATAACATGTGCCGCCATGTTATGTGCAATCGCATGCATAGGCGCCATGGGACATCTGTGTCTCTTCAAGCAATCATATTCTGAAGCCATACTGTCGGCACTAAAGCCTCAACCCCAGATCTAGTTTGATTGGCTTTGTCTGTCTTCACCAAAGCCGATATGCTCGATCCGGATTGTCTAACATTGCATGTGCGCAGGTATTCTTCCATGTTTGCTTTCACCAATAATTACATCTCCTTGCCTCATACGCAAACAAACAAACTGACATCATGAATTCCCCTGTGAGTAATACTGGCCCAATGAATCGCATTCCAGGTCTACGAGCTTGTGGTGGCTTCAATGTCTCTCCTTCCAAGATTATTTCATCTGGTCCCAAAGGGTAGTTCTCTGGGACCGGGCAACTTGATTGAAAGGGGTCGCTTGATCAATATTCCAGCGAAACATTTGTTGCAGTGGCGAGATTCTGAAATGTGAGAACGGGCAAGAACTTTGGAAGTGATATCTTTGTAGCATTCCTTGCATGCTGGTAGTCTGTCAAGTCAACACAGTACGATAATTGGAGCACTTTCCAAATGACCTTTCTTGTGTTAGTGACAAATTGTCTTTCTGGTCTATCAGAGGAGTGGAATAGGAACTGACCACATACGCCGAATTTCATTTGTGTGACCAAATAGGTAAGAAATCCCTTCATCAATTTTTTGACTTCTCTGTGGTAGTATTCAATAACAGGTGTGTGGTCCTCAGTACTTTTCCCCATTGCCAATACATGGGTGTATTTGCCAGTGTTCATTTCCTCCAGTGGAGGGCAAATGGTTGCTGTCATAATCCAGACATTGTTATCCTTTTTTTAACAAAACATCGAAGGAACGAAGTCGCCCAAAAGTACACCCAGCCAATACTTGTCTCACCTAATAGACTCATCAGATAATCCTTCTATTTTCATGGCATCGTCTATGTCATTGACGAGGTCGGCCATCGCTGGTACCATTCAGACCGCCTTGGTTCGCTCCTTTGTTCGACCGTCCCCAGGCAAATCCAAACAAGCCATGGTGGCCAGCCATAATTCTAATCGCTTTCTTCCAAACTGACACACGATGATTGTTTATGTTAAATACCCGAACCGGAAATTCTTCATGATAGAGTGCGCCATTTGTGAAGAATTTCTTAACTTTCATTTCATGGGAATTTTGTCGTGACATCATCATTTTATGGACCCCAATCCAACAGTTCAAATTTCTCATTGTCATATGTCACTAAGTCTTGTTTGTATTCACCGGAAGTTTCATGATGATGTGATGGTACTTGAATATAACTCGTGCCTCCTTTACCCACAAGTATATGCATGTTCTCACGATTGCCAACGCTCAGCTCTGCCCACCAAACCACGATAACCCCTGTATTGTCACAATTGCTTTTAGCCTTCTGGAAATACTTCTGATAGAAATACAGCTGGTTTTGACAGAGTGACTAACACTGTTCTTTCTTAGGAACTTATCTTGTTCTTCCCGAAAGTGTCTAAGAAAGAAAAATCATCATATCTGTAATAACAATCAGCGCCCTCATATGATAGCGAGCATGTCCGATCACAGCAACATCTTCGCCATTATCCAACGGGTATCTTCTTCCATAGGTGGAGAATTCGATCTAGATCACACATTATGTAATCGAGATAACGGTCAAACATTTCGCTTTGTATATTCTCCCATTCCCCAGCTGGTTTTCCATTTCATTCTGTATGAGTAATGGATTGAACAGGTTTTGTCATCTATACAATCTTCCGCCGCTGATTGACTATCATCAGTATCATCTTCGTTAAAATCACCGATGTCGCTGCAGTCAACACCATACTCAACTGATTCTGCGAAGAGATCATGTTCCTCCACCAGATCATGACCTTCGTGAGAATCAGCCTCCTCGCGACTCTACACGCTGTCGCTACCGCTTCGACGATCTTTGTAGGGATCTCTTCGCTGCTTAACGCTGTGTTGTGGCGACCTTAAAATGTTGTCTCATATGAGAGGTCGGAGTACGCCCAAATCTCACAAATGTTCGATTTCTGAGATCAACGAGTAATTCACAATCGGCGAAGGAGGAAATCTGTTTTACATCCCCTGCATCTGACATGAACATACTTCGTAACTCTCTTGAGGGCCATCGTAAATGGATGAAAGGTTGCAAACTTTACAGGTCAAATTCATTTTTCTAGTTTTGACAGTTGAAGCAATCCTAGCGCTGGTTGAAAAGATGAGAATACCCCATCACCAATTCGCCAGCTTCTTTGCAGAATAGCACGGAGCCCACACGTATATATATTTTTTGACCGTTGCTTTTTAGGTACTAGTTCCTAAATGAGACTCCCGGGACACACGTGCCAAATTTTCAGCCCGACTTTTTGACATCATTATTTCTACTTTCATTTTTCCCAAAATGATTTCTCAACCAAATAATCCACAACCCGTGGTTTTAACATTAATAATACTCACGGAAACAACTATGTCAACCATGCTGTCCGGTCGCCGACTGGACAGGCCACAGGTGCTGAGTGTGCTCAGGCGGGCCACGTGCTCGCCCGACGCCACCTATTCGTGAGGCTCAAAAGAACACCACAGATCCCATCGCAAATCTTCCACACCTTCAACAATCTCATGGGTTTCGTGAAGGAGAAGACACGAACTCTCTCAACAAAGAAGTAGGAATTAGTTCACATGGTTTCATTCGCCAAGCAAAGCTCGGGACCCGAATACACCACAGACCCAAATCATCCATCCATTGCTGCACAAAAGAAGATCGCCACGAACACAAACGGACTTGCAGTCAGTGTTGAGACGGATAGGAAGGCGCTTGTTATATTGGATGGCGGACTCGTTCCATACAAAAAGGGGGTCTCAATGTTGCACATGCCACAAAATACTGGTCCTATTATGCTCATATCCGCCCTGGCGTGAACGGTAGTAGCTCTGCTGTTACAGCCGAAAATGTGCATGATTTCCTTCAAAGGTTATGCTCGATCCGCCAAGATGTGCTCGCATCGGAAAGCTTCATTCAATCAGCAATAGTCGCAGCGCTCAATCAAAGCGACACACTAGCAGAGGTCAGCCAATAACCAGCACTGCTGATGTTGAAGACCTTATGTGTAACTGGAAGGGAAGTGTCTTAAGTTGTCTCCAGCTAAATTGGAGAAACATTCACAGTCTCAACACCGAGAACAGTGAATTTCAAAGAAACGCTTCCTATGGCAATTGTTGCGCATGGAGCAACTCAGGATCCACCGTGATACATCAGTGACGCTGTCAGTGATCAGGCAGATACAAAAGAAGGGTGTCGAATCATGGCCTAGTCAAACTTGCAAACTCTGCCTGTGTAGATGTAAAGAAGAAATTTCAGCATCTGGAGGATAAGTTATTTGGAATGTCTGTGAGAACCAAGGCAGGGGGCAAACAGCATGCGATGCTGATCATTATGAAATTGAAGTTTCGCTTTGATAATCAGGCAAAGGACGATCCAAGACATACATCTTGGTGCAGAAGCCGATTGTTCAAGGGAGGGAATTTTTCTGACAATAATCCACCAACTGAACAACATCTACGGGCACATCTCAATAGTGGGGACGGTTAAGATCCTCTTACAAGCTGCTATCTCAAGAGCCAAGAGGGCAGGGATATCCCGCAAGTGCTATCATCATGCTTGGATGATTTCTATCGAGAGATAAACTGTTCATCAAGCATCACTCTACCCCCTGATTTGGATGATGTACTTGATCTCGGGCCTATAGAAGGCGAAGTCATCGCCAATCGACTGTTTCTCTCACGATAGAAGGCTGGAGCAACATCCTCCACCACAGAGATTTCCGAAAATGGGAGGAACACTGAGGATTGCGCATCAACAGCCGTGGCAGCACGAACAGTCTGGGCAGTGGCAGCACCAGCAGCCTCCAAAGATAGGCTGCCGCAGCAGGTCCAGTTCCAGCAGCCTCCAAAGATGGGCCTGCAACAGCAGGTCCAGTTCTTACAGCCGATGAAGCCGCATCAATGGAATGGGCAGCAGCAACAGTTTGAATGGAGGGTTCCGCAGTACAATGAAATGGCGCAGATGGTGAACACTGATCAGGAGAAGTGGATGGATCCTCCAACAGATGCAGCAGTCTCCAGGGATAGTGCTGATGCAGCGGATGGACCAGAACCAGCAGCACATCAACTTCAGATTAATCCTATGAATGATAGTCTGAGAAACAGCATAGATGTAGGTGAAACTGGCACAGAGCCAAAACAGCAGAGTGGTCTACATCTACAACAGCCACGCCGGATGGAGTCAGAGAAGCAGCAGGAGCCACAACTGCAGAGTGATCTACAACTGTTGGAGAAAATGAAGGAACGGGTGCGCCTGCTTGAGCAACAGGCTCAGCAGCTGGGACAACAGCAAACCCAGATAGATATGGGGCATGATATAGGCCGGTATTGTCGCCTGACGAAGCTAGTTCAACCGCAAGAAACTCAGCGGAGGAACAGCAACAAACACAGATGACGACGGACAGGGAACCAACGGACTTGAATTCTTCGAGTCCTCCTCCATAAGACTGTCGTCCGGTCTGCAGAAGACCGTGGTTACGGATTGTATGATGGTGAATCAAGTCAAGTCTCGACAATGGAGAGGAATCGATCAATATGCATCAGCAGCATTCGGTTGAGACAATCCTTCATTCAAAGTTTGAATCAAATGGTCAGCAAAAATACTTGATCAGATGGACGGGAGATTATAAAGATAGTTGGCAACCTAAAGGCAACATTACATCTGATGTCATAGAAGATTTCAACAAGAGAAAGATGCAAGAGAGAGCAAACGAAAGCACTTGGCTATGGTATCAGTGTACTCCATTCAATGCATTCTTTCTATTTCCTGTTTTACCTCTCGTCACCCACATAGCATTCATTTCTTCTTTGTGAATTAGGATGCCATAGACAAGGTTGTCCAGACCATCTTGTATTCTAATAAGAAACCAGGGAAGGCGAGGCTGTACAAGGTTCGTTGGGTGATGGAGTACCCTGATGAATGGTTACCTTATGACAAGGTTCCAACAGGCTTGAGAGTCTTGAGACAAGGAATCGCACTCAAAGAAAGCGTGCCATGGCGCCTCCCGGAACGGCTCGGCAATGAGGTAGAAGTATTTATTTTCATCTAGCATGAATTTAATTGTTTTGACTAACATTGGTTATCTTCTCCTACTTGTGTATTTAGGACACAAACGCAAACAGGTGCCACAAGCCCCTGCTGAAAGATCTGGAGAGAGAGAGGTGGTGAGTGAATGATAAACTACCTTTGTGACCTGTTCTACTTATCACCTCGTATGCATAATTTATTTCATTCTTCTTCCTGTATATTCTTCTTCCTATATTTTCGCACCGTGAGTACAGACGACTGCCTAATTGTTTCCTTGGCATCCTCGATATAACCTTTCCTTTTAGCTTCATTAGCAGGGTCTCAAAAGCGGTCTCGTGAGTATCTGGTGTACTAGTGTCATATATTCACCTCATACCGCCAGCTCAACATAGGTGCACTTTTCAGTATTACCCGTCAATGTCTCGTGGTGGGTTCTCCAGCTGCAGGAAGGCCATGTGCAGTAGCTGCATGGAAGATATGTTGGACAGTCCAGACGCTGGTGTTGCCGACAGACATGGGAACAAGCTCAAGAGAAGTCGACGCCAGATAATCGAATTATGACAAAGCCAAAACAAAATATGCAGTAGATTGAGCAAGTGTCATCATGGCAAAGAGGGCTTTCAGGCAGAAAGCATTTCAATGATCTGAAGAAGTCTTTTCGTGATGGAATGAGGAAGACTGGGAAGGCTGATTCTTCTTGACAAGGATTGCATGAAGTGCAACAAACGCCTGCTTCCCATCCACGAGGGCGGCGATGATAACTGATGATAGACATGAAACGCCCTTCCTTCCGCTAGTTTTGCGATGGTGACTTACGATTGACGCTGACGCTTGGAACATGTTTGATGACACTACGGGTTGAGTGGCCCATTGCCATGATGCATGGTCACCCTTTGGTTGATGCGGAGATTACCTTGGTGTGTATGAGGAATCACAGTAGGTTTGAGTGGAGCTTTGCCGCGACTAGCAGAGCAGTCTGTTGGGGCTGAAATTTTGGCACCTGTGTCACTTTTGGTGGGCTCGGTGGGCTGGCGTGAGGGGCTACTGTAGTCAGGTGGGCGTAGCATAATAAGTAAGCCCAAAGCTAGCTTCCACCTGTAACCTACCTACCTCGTAACCCACCGGTACACTCTTAGATCCCTCCCATACGTAGGAATCAGTTTTTCGCAAACCAAGTTGTCTTTGTGCTAACTCCGTCCTCCAATCCGTAACCCCCATACACCTCCGTATCCCTCCTCGGTGCTCCGGTGACCTTCCCCGTAACCTTCCGGTTACCCTCCTGTACACTTCCGGTTACTCCCCGCGACACTTCCGTATGCACACCGTAAACATTTTTAGCTAGTAATGCAGTTATAGCCACTAATTAGATTGATATCGATTCTAAGACTTACTGAGAAGTCTGTTTTCCTGTAAAACGCATTCATCCTATCGCACAATAAACCGCTCCTCTTGGTCTCAAATTTCCAGTAACCTCCGGTAGACTCGTAACCCTCCCGCACACTAGTTTACCGGAGGGTTACAGAAGTGTACCGGAGGTTACCGGAAGATACCATTCTGAAGCTCAGACCTCCCACACTCGAAAGTGTACGGGAGGTTACCGTGTTTTCGCTTTTGGTGAAAGTGTTTGTCCTGGACCTTCACGCTGTGATGCAAGCTGATGCAGGCCAACACTTAGCTTCCTCAGGGCAGGTGTTATCTACAGTATTGTCATGGTGTGCCTTCATTTGGTTGGTGCTGGCAAAAAGTGTTTCTTTTGTGACCCATATTTGGAATCCTTGTGGGAAATGTCAGTGTCACATACCCTCCCCCATTGCATGGAAGTTGATCCTCCAGTGGCACCAGTATTTCCCTGGACTATTAGATAAAGGTCCTTGGCAACTTTCCGCCCACAGTCCCTATCGGTACTGTCGGAGATTGGTGATGTGGTCTTCCTGCCATTCATATGAACCCACACCTCTTCAAATGGCCAATATCAATGTGAGGGTATATAGTATGTAGCTCTGGTGGGCGGTGGCATCAAGGAGTACTTCATTCACCATCTGATCAGCAATCACATTGAGGTGGGTGAGGAATGCTTGTTGGTCAAATCACCAAATATCATCCTGGTGTCTGTAGACTTGCCACTATGATATGATCATTGGAAGCGAGGTTAGCACAGTTCGCAAACATCCAGCTACATCCACCTTTGCTTGATGCTCTGGAATAGGTCGGTGGTGATGTGTGCTTGTTAGATAATACCCATATTGACGCAGCATTGTCACAGTTCAATAGTCTAGAGATGTCCTGGTGCTCATGCAGAGCAATAGGCCATTCACAATGCCTCCAATTCTCTTAAGACAATAATTGCTTGCTGGGCTGTGATTGGTGCATTCTACGGCTCTGAGAGTCATGTAGTTTCGGTTTGTTTACACAGCAGTATGACTGTGACTCTAGACCTAGATCTGGCATATACAATCCATTGTGACAAGACACTAGATCTCAACAGGCCATGGACTCTTGTATCCATTCACCATCTCCTGTCAGCTGTAGTATCCGGAAAGGAGTATCACAATCTAGCTCTCGGACCCATTTGCTGAAGCCGCGCTTCAGACATTATGTCAAACCTTTTGATGAGGGCACTTGCTTGGATGAGGGACCAATTTGACTACCATATGGTATTCGGTTGCCTGTGTTGAGTGGTAAGTCTGTATCTGTGATTGGTAAAATAGACAGTAATATTTTCAACAATTTATATCCATGACATGTGCATCATCCGGTGAAGTGATCCTCAATGCCAACAAACAAACCTCTCAAGAACTGAATCATCTGAAGAATTGTTTGCCATCTATCAAATCCAAAGCAGACAACGTAGTTGCAGATGCTGCTGATGCCGGGGCAGCCAAAGCCATTTTTTATCAAATTGTCAAACATATCTATGTAATTACTATAGATTGTTGAATTTCAGCTCTCCTCTTTATAGTTAGAATAAATGTAAAAAGTTAGAACACCCAGCCTGTGAGTATCGATAAGAAATCTTGCAAATGCTTTGATGCTAATGCACAGAATAACCTTAGTCATTTTTCCGCTATCGCACGGGACCACTTGAAAACAATTTATCAGACTTACACGGACTGCCTTATCCCATACCTGTTCAACATGGTTCATGTGTATCTGTCTCCAATTGGTCCAACTATCATGGAGGGCAAAACTTGAGACTTTCGTACGACCTCTTCAACAATAGATTGTGTCAAGGAACAAAGTTTTACAAAAGGCAATAGAGACAAAACCAAGAATTAGACATGTATTTTGAAAGAAACAAAACAGGCAACTTTTTCCATTGCGGTTTATGCTAAGTTAGAGTTCATATTTAAAGTGTTGCCGACAAATCTTGCTCAAGAGATGCTAGAGCTCTATAGTAACTACATGTCAGATGATCGGTTGCAATTTTACCTCCGGCCCCTACTTCGAATCCCTTCAGCATCTTTGCAGTTCCATTTGTCCATATTGCTCGGTAGACTGGATTACTTCGATCATTTTGATTAGCACCTGTTTCTCCATTAACTATTTTTGAGAGAGACCTGTGCTTTTGGTCTTCACGCGAGTTATGGTATGACTTATCACGACTTCCTAATAATGACCATGGCTCATACATAACTAACAACTTTCCAGGAACCAATAAGTGGTGATCACCTTCATATGACCAGTAGATACCGTCTTCTCCCAAAGATGCATCTGCCACGGCCTCGTCCCAAACTTCTTGCAATTCCAATGCATTCATAAGAAGATTCCCTTCAGTTCCTTCTGAAAGTTTATGAAAAAGAGCGGCTAGGGAAGCAAAAATATTCTTTGGCTTTTGACAAAAATCATTACCTGATTCTTTTGGAGATGACTTGTTGTTCCCATCTGGGTTCATTCCCAAGTCCAAAAGACGAGCTCTAACTGCTTCTAACATGGTCAGCAAAACATCAAGATTAGTCAGGGATGATCGTGGAATAATATCCGAGTTGTTGACCACAGATGTAACATAATGTTGACATGCCAGTGCTGACGCTCTGTCCAAAACTGGAGGCGAAGCAAAGGCGTACACACGGACCCGCTCTGTAGTGATTCGGTCATTGCCACAATCGCGTCCGCATTCGCGTGGAACTACTAATTCAGGATATCTACCCCTAATCAACAATGCCAACAAGGAGGCCGTTCCAGCACCAAGGCTATGGCCTGTGCATACAACATCGTATCCTTTCGACTGTGCAAATTCTTCTATCAGGGGTGATATTTCGTAAAATAGCTGCTGAGCACAATGAAGTATTCCTTCGTGTGCACCTCGAAGTTTCGTAGTCCGCTCGGGTTGCATTTCTATACCAAAATTTTCGAGCACTTCTTCATGAAATAGGACCGATTTCTTGAGAGACGATGATACTGCTGATTGTTGATGTTTTTGATCACTGTCGTCATTTTGCTCTTGTCTAACCTCACTAGATTCATACGATGGAAGAAGAACTATATTTTCCGCTGGAGTTGGACAAAGATTGCTTGAATTGGTAGAAAAATTTTGTCCTTTGGGAGCCTCTTGTTCAGCTGACTTGCCGGAATTTTTTTTTGAAGGGCCATGTAAATAATATGCATCATGCGATTCGAATTCCCGGGCGGGGGTCATGGAACTTTGAATAGATTCTTCATAATGAACAAGCTCCACTTCAATGATCTCCAATTGCGAGGAATCGTTTTCGCCGGGAGTAAGGGAAACTTTTAAAGTGTCTTCGTATGTGCACTTAGTAGAACAATTAGATGGAGAAGGATGATGCGGGTCGTGTTCTAATTCTAACCTCACCGCTCTCCCGCAGCAATCAGTCAGGATTTCCTCCAGCGTAGATGTCCCCTTCATCCCAATCAAAAGTACTTTCTTTGAATGTGATACAGCAACAAAGTACCCAACTCGTCCGGGTGGTTTACGTAGCTTCTTTGAACTATTTACCTTGTTTGTTGACCTACCACCAGGTTTTTTGTTGGTATCATTGCCTTCAGACAATGGATCGATGTAGGATGTAGTCCGGTGTACGAGCAACTGATAGCCATCCGTACAATTTTCTTCCATGGGCACGCTTTCGGCAGAATCGTCTGTATGGATGTCGGCATGTAATAAATTTCGCAAAATCTCTTCGTCTGGCTCGTATGCCCAAACGGCGTAATCTAACATTGTTTTCAACTCTTTGATTTCAGAGGCGGTGATCGGGATACCAGGAGATTTAGTTGCAACATTGTGAAGATTGTTTTGACGAGCAGTTGATGAATCATGATAAATTCTCTCATTCGATTCACGGGTTAGACCAGAACTTTCAGCGCTGCAAATTGTTTCGAACACTCGATTGTCTACTTGATCGTGACTTTCATTGTGAGCTCGATTCGTGTCGATCAAATTGCACTTGTCTGCGTCCGCCATGTCACATTCATCTTGTTTCGCATCAAACTCACAGATAGTGGCTTCGTACATTCTATCCCTCCAATACGGATAACGCTCTCTTATTTGATTCGATAGCTGAATGTAAGCCAGAAGAGCTGCGTGCCATTCCAAAGGTGTGATAGGATCAGCCAATGAGCGATCAGTTGTGGCTGACGAGTCAAGCGTTGACTGTCCTTGAGATTGACAGAAAGTGCAGGATTGACACAGTGCACCATTCCCCTGACACAGGCATTCGCTTGTAGACTTTCTCTGAACTCGTTCTCTCTGGGAATCCACTCTGGACGCACCCCTACTCCCCCTCGCAGTCCTCCTCCGTCTCATCGACCTCCTCTCCGATCCCAGCGTCTCGTACCCCGTCACAATCAACCCCTGCAATTTCTGAATTACCGCCGCCAAACTTGCCATTTCGTCCTTGTGTCCTCCACTCCCGCCGCCCTCGTCGTCCAACAGGGATTTCCACACATCGTCTTCGCGAATCCATTCGGGTGTTCTTCGCCAGAGGTCTCGAGCGAGTGCTGCGGCGAGAAGGGAGGAGGCGCCGGCACGTGCGGCGCAGGTTGATGCGGGGTTGGGATGGAGGAGGAAGAGCGGGATGGCTGGTGGGAGGGGCATTCAAGTAGTGTGACGTTTAGTTGGGTTTTGTTGAGTGTGTTCGATTTATTGCATTTCGTTCATTCAGGTGCATTATTTCTTAAATGATTAATTCGTGCCACTGAATTTTTGTAGTAGGTATGGTATGTACAATAGTATTGTATTGTACAGGATTAAATCAGATTAAATCGATCTCGAGTCTTGTGCAATTCCCGCCAACCGTGCACTGTGCAATTATTATTGTACTGCGCCCCTGCTAGACACCTTCGACACTATGGTACTATCACATCATAAGAGGTACCATAGATGAGATTAGACGATAGATATGCCACTGATATATACCTTCATATCATTTTATTTTTATGTTCGTATCATATAATAATAGTTATGTAGAATGATAATGAATCTCTTTAAGGCAGAAAGGCAAAGGATACCGTTTTAGCTATTGGGTACAATGTCGAAGGGTTGAAGTATCTTCGCCATGATGTTCTGCTCTATGGTACTGCCTTCCACAACAGACTTCCAAGCCCGTACTTTTTATTGCTTTTCACGTTCTCCTACAGTGCGGGTGAACTTCCCACATAGGGAGACAAGTGACACCACAGCAAACTGGGACAACTATCGCGAATCAAACCTACCCAGCCAAGGCAAGAAAAGCCCTCGTATTCGCAGTTAGAATAAGCAAAGCCAGGTTTAATACTATCTTCCATTCTCAATCTCTACGAGCGTCAATCTCTGTCGGAGGACCAGATTCAAGCTTTGCGCAATTCCAACGTTGCCGTGCCTTCATCCTTCTCGAACATCAACATGAGGTTTTGTTCCATTGCATTCATCGCCTCCACAGGCTCAGCTTTCACGCCCTCGAATTCTTTCACTAGGATACACAATGGATTCGCGCACAAAACCCAACAACAACCTCGCCTGCGTCTGCTCCCCGATCCGACAATGGCAAACGAAATGACCAACCTCGTCACAGAATCCGCTTTCTCCTCCTCCTCCATCACAACGTCCAATTTCATTGACAGTCTCGTGTCATCTGTCGGAGGACTAGTGCTGATTGCCGGAGTCGGAGCGGGCGTTTATTCAACTGCTTTGGAGGAGAAACACATGGAGCTTCAGAAACAGTTAAATGAGTTTTTTGACAAAGAGACGGCGGATGATTTTGCTGTTCCGGTGGCAGAGGAGCCCGCAAAGGTGGTATGTTACGTATCCGCACTTCTAATGGCCTTGTGATATGTACTTGTGTAAATTCATAGCAATCTTTTCTTTGATGCGTATTAAACACGAAACTGCAGGTCGAGTTCAAAGAAAACGTCAAAGAATCAATTGAGTCAGCAGAAGAAGCAGTTGCAGGAAAAGTTGAGGAAGCAACCGAAGCAGTTGCCGAAGTAGTCGAAGAAGTAGTGGAAGAAATGGGAGATATCACAGGAGAAGTCCTAGCTACTCTCCCACCACCAGTACCCGTTACAAGTGAGAAGGTTCTGAAAGAAACTGAAAAGGCAATCGCAGAGGTAAAAGCTAAAGGAGTGGAAGAGACTAAAGAAAAAATGCGCTTCAATGAATCTGCGCTCTCGCCTCCCACTCCTTCTGAACCAGTGGCAGAGCCAAAGAAAGAGGTGGCAAAGACAGAAAAGGATGCCGGGACAAAGAAGAAAGTTGCTCAGGGAGTCACATTGATTGTCGCAGCTGTAGGTGTGGCAGTTGCAAGGAATGTCATCAAAGCTTGGCTTGGGAGGGGTTTGTTTTAAGTTGGTCATGAGCGAGATACAACTGTGCCCTTTCCCTAGCAAGAGCTACAAGAACGATCTTGTTTCATTCAATTCTTCGTGTCGAACCAAAATTGGATGTATCCCCTTTATTTTGTGTATTTTCATCAGCTAAAGAGTCTAATTGTAGAGTTTGTTTAGAACGACAGCACAAAAGAATGAAACATTTAATCTGGTGTGGAATCAGGATCCAAAGCTCTTATGGTGGTAAACACTCAGAATTCTGAGTCACTCAAGAATAGTGAGCAGGTCTTTGTAACATAATGCAAGACTTTCTTGGCCAGTCTGAGATCCGATGAAACCAATACTGACACACTCTCTCTTCGGGATACGACCTGACCAGACTAGAGAGTGGTATTGTGCCACAGGTCTCCCTCCTCACAGGTCCTTCTCACATGAGTCACCTAAGAGTCACCTAAGTACGACATATTACAATACTAAGCTTTTACGAACATTTAACTTACGTAGAGGATCTGTGAGTGATAGATAACGTTACAAAACCGTCACCACCGGCACCGGTAGAACATGGTAGAACACATGTAGAACACTCTTGTACCATAATGTAGAACGAGTGTAGAACGCCATGTCTGGTGTCGCGTCAATGGTTGGTTCTTTCAGTTCACCGAAGCACTAAACGCGCAACCACTATGTATCGGCTGGCTTCTTTGATTCTTCGCCACGCGCGGCCAGGACGGCAGCCAGTAAGGCGGTCTACTTTCGCCCCGTCGATTCCAATTTCTGACTCATCGAGCACAAACACACCTGAGCAACGGCTGCGGCGAGCTTCAGATCAAAGGCCCGATTGGAGAGAATGGTTCCGCTCGACCCATTGCGATGATGCTTGGAGTCCTTTCATACCATTTTTGAACAAAGGGGAGGGCAGTCCCTCCAGTGTGGCGAAATTAATCAGCGGGACACTATCAGATCCCGTCAATGCCCTGTTGGAAGGAAGGTGGCAAAAACGCCGCCATGGAATGAATTTAGAACCATTGCATTTACATCAAAGAGTTTCTGACGAAGAAGAAGATGCTGATGATGGCGCTATCCCAGAGGGACCCGATAAATCCTCGATGCATTCAAATGAATCATCTGCAGAGGAGCGAACAAGCGAGGAAATTCAACAAGCTGTCGCTATTGCCAAGGCCAGATTGAAGTGGTTAGACAGCCAAACTCGATTTTTATGTAGCATGTTAGATGATTTGTACAGAACGGGTATACGCAGACAGATTGATCGAGCGAGGACAGAACGCTGCCATCGAGTGAGTGTCTTCATTGTAATTCGTGCCCAGTGAAATCTGATGTTTGCTTTACACGCACGTCATTTCATTTTATGAAAGATCATTGGAAAGCTTCTATCAATGACTCCGGCTAGATCACGCGAAAAGTACAATCAGCACCAGCACCTCCATCCTTTCACCTTTACCGGTCTTGCGCCAAGAGCGGCAGCCATCCTGGAGAGAATGGAACGATGTAGCCCGGTTGCACTTCGAAACGTGAACACAAATCCAGCGAACCATGATTTTTTGCAAAGTTGGAACAGTTCAAGAAAAATTGGCGTGCCACAGCACTTGCCATATACTAAGCATGTGCTGCCGCATCCTACGATCGAAATATACAACATGGTGCTACTCTTGTATGCTAAAGAGTCTGGTCCCATCCACATTGCCCAGGATGCGGAAGATGTAATATGGTCAATGATTGGACGTTTCATTCAACAAACCAATCTAAATACGAACCAGACGGAAAAAAATATCATCCCGTCTAAGGATAACTGGAATTGCGTACTGACGTGTTGGTCAATGAGCACTGATCCTTTTCGAGCTTTTCACGCTTATTCTTTCTTGAAGTCATGGATAGAATGGAACAAGCAGGAAAGAACTTTGAGTCATCGCGAGGAATACAATATCGATCCAGACTTAGAATCATACTGTCTCGTCTTGCAGTCTTGTGTTGATTACTCGACTACTGCCCACACAGTATCCAACGAGGGGCAGGAGAGCAGTAAAGAGAAAGAACGGGCAACCGAGGTAGGATCTGGAGTTTCTATCCGTCTAATGCAACAATTGGAAAAAACAGCAATAGCTCTGGATTCACGTACATATTATCTGGCATTACGAGCAATTTGTCAAACATCGGAAGTTCTGTCAAGCACATCGAAGGTGCCAGCTCTCTCATCAATGACGAGGGTATTTCGAAAGTGTTGTCAAGATGGCTTACTTACCACCGAGATTCTTGAAGTTGTTCGGATGGCATTAACGGACTTGCAATTCGCTCAGTTGACTGGTAACAAAATGAGTTTGGTTGATGCTGAAAAAAACGCTGTACCGACTGAAGAGATCATGAAGAGTCTGCCTCCTGAGTGGATTCAAAATGCAACATTAGTTTAACCCGATAATTGTAAGTAGAATAGGTCATGCGTTCTAATAGCGATTTCCTCTGTCTTTATAAATGCAAAATACTTGCTGAAGATGTATTACAGTGACCTATAGAGGAATGTCTCATCTACAACTCAAGACCTGACATGTGGTAGGTCTTGGGCTTCATGTGTAAATTCAAGTCACCTCCCACAAGTCTATCCAAGATCTTCAGCCGCCGCAAGGAAGTCATTCCACTAATCATGTTCCTGTGTCGGATGAGGTTCTCTTTCATCATTTTCTTTCTGTTGTCGTGTACTGTTTGGTTGACACTTTTAATTTTACTACGAAGGCGTAGAATATCTTCCGCAAAGACAAGAGCATTATCTGTGCTGTTTTCGTGTACTTTGGTGGTGTACATTTCACTAAGGATCTCTTGACCAGTGCTCATTTTTGCATACTGTTGATTTAGGAAAGACATATCCGCTGAACCGCTAGCGAACCTGTTATATATGACTTCGTACTGTACACCACGTGCCTTGTTTCTAAAAAATGACGCAAATTCTTCCTCAATCTTCCCGTGGCTCACATCCCTACAGAAGGTACATCGAACAATCGCACATCGTTATACGAACACCAATTGAATGTGTGAGACATTTGAAGCGTTTCTCGAAACGAGCAGCACTTACCAAACAACATAAGTAAAGTCAACTTTGTCCAGCAACTGCTGAAAATATGTTCTGTAGCATACTCCGTTTGCCACCCCGGCATGTCGAAGAACACAAAATCACCGAACTCAGAATTGGTAGCAGCTACATCCAACACATTTGCCATTGCCACGCCGTCACAGGTTGCTCTGACAATATCATTCACGTGTTCCATAATCTCGCAGTGCCGACGCTGTTCATAATCATCGGAACGAATTGGATCATTGTACGGAGCCCCAGCAACGACACATACAAATTTATCGGTGGTCGGGGCAGGTGCTGAAAATCGAAAAAATGTTGTTAGCGTTATGATGATGGGTGAAAATCTCCGAAAGTTTCTCTTACCTGATTGAGCAGTTGAATAGTTGTGACCGAGGAGTCCTCCTATCAAATATGTTTTTCCCTACGCAGTGCATAATATGATGTTTGATAAGCCAGCACATAGGCATGGGATACACTTCAAAACACAAGCAATTTACTCACCGTACTCCACGAACCAGAAAATGCAACCCTAACTCGACCCGAGCAAAAATTGCGCTGGACCTCATGTGCTTCAAATCCTGACATGGCATAATTATACCTACAACACAGGACGGAGGAGCTGTGTGACGGAGAAAATGCTATTTGAGACACGAGCCTAATGAAGGACAACTGACCCCCAGACTCCGAAGTGAGGCAATGCATTGGTGTTAAAAAAGGAATGATGTGAAGACCCAATAGAAAAGAGTATCCAACTATCAACAAAACGTGAATTGTGTTCTTGAAGGGAGGGGGGTTCCATTGATTCGAAGCATTCTTAGTAACCGGCATAACGATAAAGAACCGAAATATGGACCCCTGAAATGGTCGCATCGATGCAGCGACGGTAGAGCCACGCAATTCTTCCGAAATTCTACGAAAATTGTTCCTCCACGTAGAGACATGATAATACAATAATGTCAACCACAGTGCAACAAAGGGTACTTCATATGTCGCCAAAAACGCAACTTCGGAGTAATGCAAGTAGAATATGCCAATGCCGCAAATCCCGCCCGAGAAGAGATGGAGTTTATCGATCCAATCAGTTGTAACCAGCCAGTTTATCAGAAATAGAACATAGGAGAGCAAGGCAAAGAATGTGGCGACGTCGATGTTATCTTTGATGGCAGCAGGGACGATTGATTGGAGGAGTCGATTCGCAAGAATGACTGACATGGTTTATTACCCGAAGAGGCGGATGTTGTAATGAGGGCGTTGTTGAGCAGCAATTGGGCTGCGTTATTATGATGCACAAAGAAACAAAGAAACACAACTAAGGTACGATAAATGAGGCAAAAGTACTGATATTGAATGATCAACAATTAAGCGCATCAAATTAGCTCACTTAGCCACCTAGTAGCGCGGCGACAAGCCAGATATCATTGAATTTGTTGCGCTCGATCAGATAACACCATTGCAGACAATCGTGTCGCCTTCTTTCGACGTCATTCTTACCTGAGACAAGTGAGAAGTCTTGAATAAAGTGGTCTGAAAAGGTCTGAACATTTCGCTCAGATGTCGCCCTGTCAAAGCCTGCTCACAGCCTGTCACGCATGAATGATTTTTCTTGCTTTTTTTTGTCTTCAGTTTTCGTCAGTTCAGGTCAGTTCGTAGCAGTCCACAACAGTCGGCAGCTATGGTATCTCTTAGATATTACTTGCAGCCTCTTGCAGGAAGAAACACAGATTTTTCATGTTCATGACGTAGTATCATGTAGACTATGGTACAAGAGACACTAACCTGACACTAACACACACACATGGGATTGAGGTTTCGTAGAATTTGTGTTGATTCGTGGTTCGAATAATATCATCTTCCATGGTACTTACTTGTTATAAGTTGTTACAAAAATAATCCAAAGTAATTCAATAAAAACTTATTAATTTTCCATACTACTAGAGGTTATAGTCAATGCGGGTGGAAGAATGAATTACATTTAAAACTCAAAAATCATTTTGTTCTGGTCGCCCCACTATCACCCCACTGTCGCCTCACTGTGACCCCACTGTCACCCCACTGAGGGTTCAAGCAGTCGTACCATGTCTGTTCTGTCCGCGTGTCCGCGTGTCCGCCATGTCGATGATGTCAGACGTGTCAAGCATGTCCAGCGTGGTGAGCATGTCCAGAGTGTTGAGCATGTCTGCCATGTTGTGTCGAGCATGTCCGGCGTGTCGTGTCGAGCATGTCCAGCGTGTCGTGTAGAGCATGTCCGGCGTGTCGTGTAGAGCATGTCAGTGACTGTAACCCTATTGTTGCCCCACTGTCACCCCACTGGCACCCATGCAAAATATCCACCAAAAGGAACAACTAGGGACGCCTAAAAATGTTTTTACCTTTATTATTCTTAACTATTTATTCTCCACGCAAACAATAAATCAATTATGAATAAAACATGCAATAATTAATATAGGAATTACCTATCAATGTCGTCAAGAGATATTCCATGATTGAAATTGACCTAAACTTATGTGTGACTCCTTTGTAATAATATTATATATGTAACATGTGTAAATAATATCAAATGATTGCCAAAAATCATACAGTTTCGTGTTTCTTCCAGCCAGGGCAAGACTTTTTGTAGCGAGCTAGACAGAATGCGATTCCTTGAAACAGAGGGAGTCTCAGGGTTAAAAATAATGTGGCTTGTCTAAGCATAGGTAGTTGTTAATGCGCAGAACTAAACGTTAAAATTCCCTACCTATCCATACTGGTGCGAGATGAGAAATCTGACCACAATACATCTAGACAACTGTTCAATCAAAACAGACAATCCAACATATGCTTTTCAAGGCAGTCTCCCTTGCTTCTCAATGAGTCTACAGTCCAATATCCACTGGGTTCATTTGTACCCGTACTTGCCAACAAAAGTGGTCACAGATGATAGCAGCATTGTTGGTCACCAAACAGGTGTGAGCTGAAAAAGAGAACAAGATGAAGTACATTGTGTAAGTTGGTGGGTTCACATATTGCTCAAGAAAGAGAGGGTTTCTTGTGTTTGAATGCTTTGGACTAAAATGACAAGAAAATTAAAGGTTCATACAAAATTAAAGTTTCACAGAATATCAACTGCAAAGTAATAACAGTTTGACAAAGTAATAACAGATTTTAACATAGGAAAGGTATTTAGTGAACATCAATAACAGCTTGACTTGTAAACAACAATTTGACAGAATAAAAACAGATTACGAGAAAAATAACAGATTACCCAAAGGGCCTTGTGTTGATTTATTCTATAGCTTCAGATTAGATTTAGATGTGAGTCATAAATCTAAATATCTTAAATGGAACCTAATCTGTCAGTAGTTCATGATAGTTCATGATTAAAGTAAGAATGAATTACTCTGGTATATGTTGTGATACAAGTACAAGATTTGTTGTACTTGAATAGGCTTGATTTCCGGGAAAGGATGTGGGTCGTATAAAGTGACAACATCATTAAGAATATACAATTCATATTAATGGATCACCAACTTTGATACAGTACTTAGTTATGTAGCTACCTTGCTTTGGGTATGGTTATTGAAAGTCCAAATTAAGGAGTAGCTGTTTTTGAATATATCATTAACCTCTCACACACAAGAGTACAAAATTAGAGCTACAATTCCTCAGATCTGTAGGTGAGTGGTCGAATTTTGGTTCAACATCTCAGTCAGAAGCCAAGTTTGCTTTCTTATGTGAGCACATTGTAATGCTGTTGTTTCACACCACATCACACCCCATGTCATGCCATAGCCTAGACCTCAGTCTAACTATGGTATTATACCATACCTCCACCCCACCCCACCCCAGCCATACTACCACTGCACCCTCTCACACCATGGTTTCACCAAACACTGTGGCAGCTGCTACCTCCAAATCTTCCATGAAGGGCATTGTAATGCAAAACAAACACATTGCCTGGAGTCAGGCTTGGTCCCATCAAAAATTCTTACAATTATTTCTGCTTGGTATTTGATCTGCAAATATTAACATCATAATTCCCGCATACCCCATTCTGACATTGTCTCGTCAAAGTAGAATCCTTTGCAATGTCCATCTGGTCAATGATCATGTCCAGTATTGGTTTGCAGGCTTTGATGAGAAAAGGATTCTGATTGTGTCCAAATGCAGAATCAGTTGTGCACTTTGCTCCAGTTTGATTGTACACTGCCTCTAATTTATTGTAGACATTTCCTATCTCATCAGGACAATGCTGCTGTCATGAACTGTATCTAGAATGTTGCAGCAACACATTGGAATTGTACCATCAGGACAGAAAACTAGAACGGCTCCAATGTAATGGTCACAAGTCAACCCATTGTAGAATCTATACTGTACATCATTCTCTGCAGCACATTCTACCATCAACTCGATCCCATCCATTGTACACAAAACATCAGCTAATAGAATGGATGGCGCCGGTACACTGCTTTTTGGTACTCAGGTATTTTTTCCTCTGTTGGTCGCTTCATTTTAGAATCATCACTGCCATATAGCAGATGAATCAGAATGTGTCGATAAAATGTCAAATAATGAGAAACACCAATCTGAGTCATGCCAAATATGAGTTGCAGCACCATGGTGGAACCAGGAGTCCTTGTCCATGTAAGAACTAATCTGAAATCATAAATGGAGGTCATCAACTCGAGCAACCTGTGCCCTTCCTCAATGCAATAATTAGACCATCCTTGGAATAAGGGGACAAATTGTCAGTGTCAAAATCCAACCCTGTCATGTAATTAGTGCCTCATCACTGCTGGGTTTGTAAACTTTCTTCCATGCACTGCCATGTGGAGAGAGAAGGGCACACCTTGGGATGTGACGATGACGTAGTTCTAGTTGTAGCTTTGAGAGTTGGCAGTAGAATCTTTTCTGATAGCACGAGTTCACAAATCTCTTTTGTTTGATTTCCTCAAGATGAATGGCAAGTGTCAGTAACATTGTTTTGGTTGCAAAATGCATTGTGACGTGGATGGGATAGAGTGATAGTGCGAGTAGGGCTATCTTGCAATGAAGAGCATCATCGGACAGGTGGACTGATGGTGGCAAATTGTGCATACCCAATCCCATCAAAGGAACTAAGGTAAGTATTTGCACATGACACATGAGGTTGGGTGATTTTTGGCACTACCACCCAATGTGCATATGTTTCCAATGTCCCATTACTAATCATGAGAAATAATGCTTGCTAAGCTGTACAATTCATTTGTGTAAATTACAAATCTTTGTCAACAAGGCCCTCTCATTGACCAACTATCTCAATCTCAAATCTCATTTACTAAAAAATGCAATCTAGGATGCTCTCCCCTCATTTGCGCTCTGCAGCATAGTAATTATCAACTCTTGTATTGTATTTTGCAATGTCTAGAGAGGAAAAGGGTTCTCCATGTGGGGCCTCTCATGACTAGGATAGAATGACAGAATGGCACTGCTTCTACTATAGTGGTCTTGGCTAGATGCATGAGCGCCTACTGCTTCCCAACATTGATGTGATAGAAGTGAGAGTCGGCTGTGTATTGTGAGATGGGGATTCTGTAAAAAATTAGATTGGTCCCTGTGGAAAGACAGAAATGTGATTTGAGAGAAATAGAATTACATGTGATTTGTGTGCTTGTTTAATTTATGCTCCTCTTTGCAAATTCATGTAAATGCAATACGTGTTTTTGTGATGCTCCAATATAATCAAGATTTCATCCAAAGTAATTTGCCAGTTAATATTGTTGTTGCTGCTGCTCTGCTGCTGGTTGAAAGTGATCTTAATTAAATTTGGCATTATGTACTCTAAAAAATATTCCTTCTTGCATGTTTAGTGCAGCAAATACCATGTCTCTAACTGAAAGATGTTTTTAATGTTGATTGCTTGTATGCAGAGTATAATAAAATAATCATCTGTTGCATCTATTTAGAAAATGTTACAAAGTTGGGGGGTGAACCCCCTCCCCCCGGCGCTATGATGGATATATGCAGGCCTCACTCAAAACACATAATCTATTATATAAAAGGAAATAATATTCAGATTTACCAGGTTGATGTGGGTGTCAGTGAGAACATGAACATTTAGTCACCACCATTGTTGCAAAAGTGACTATGATACAATTGATTGGCAAGACACATTATTAATTTTAAACGAGCCTATGTAGTTCTCCTTCATGCAAATTGAAGACTACAATTATTGGTACTGATCCTTATGCTGTTTTTAAATTTCAACAAAAGATCTTTGGCAACAATTTTCATATTAGCAGGATACAAAGTATGTTTACAATAATCTATGACAACATCTATTAAATCATGAGAGATGTTGCATAAGTGTAAGGAAAGGAAAGAATGAATGAAGCAGTTGGTCATAGACAAGGTTTGCGGAATCCCTTATCATAGAGTGGCTGAATAAAGAAATTATGACTTATGTCACTTAGGATAGTGTTTTAATATTTAAAGTTTTTTGCAAATCCAACAATGCTCATTGTGGGCTCTACCATGATGATGATGAACAAATTGGCCCACACAAACTGTGAGTGCTGTGGTCTCAAAGAATATGTGTGAAAAGATGGACCTAAACATAGAAGGCTTCATCCACTGAAAAGTGCATAAGTTCTCATTGTTCATTGTCATTGAACTACTTTACACCAATGGCATTTCACCTGATTGGCCAGCAAATCCCATAGATAGTGTGTACTTTTTGATCTATTCTTATTGAAGTTATTGATAAGATAAATAACCTTTGCTATTGGTGTAATTGTGTATGGTTGACTGATTCTTTTCTTAAACTTGAACTTTATGTATTAATGCAACGTTATTACAAATGGTTGGTACCTGGAACAACCCACTGTATAAATCAACAAAGACTTTTAATGCACTGAACTAAACTAAACTAAACACATTAATCTAGTCAAGTCCCCCCATCAAGAATCAGGAAATATGACATCACAAAAAAATTCAATTATTTCTTCAACATACAATATAATCCAGGCAGCTTATACATTGGTAAACAGATCAACTCGACCTCCTTAAAGATGATCTTCATAATATTATTTCTATCACAAGTCAGAAAATGATGAGTTCGGCTTGGGCACTATAGAAGAATCATTAAGGCAAACCATGCACAAAATTTTCTTAATATATCTGAAGTAAAGAAGACACTGTTTTCTTGAGAATGGAATGTTTAAAAAATACTATTTCTTGGTCTCTCTTTAATTATCAATTTCTCTGGATCTCATCTGCATATTAGGGTATATTCTTAACTGTGTTAAGCATAACATGGATGGGAAAGGAAACAGGTAAGAAAACTGTGACAAGGTCTGTTCTTTTTATTTTCTAATGTTTTCTGTATCGTCTCCTGTTTTGTTCTCTTTCATTCCTTCTGTGGTCTTGGCTGATGGATATTTAGGTCACCACACATTGAACACAACAAGAGATATTTCTGCTGTTTTATTTTAGGCTGTGGCCCTATGACTGTAGGGAGGGATGCAAATCTAGCAAGGGTTCAATTGATTGGATGATCCATGAAAACGCCATACCTGTTTGGTGTGATGTTTGCTGTTTTTACAGTTAACATTACAATATTACAGTGGTGCTGAATAATGTACTACATGATAGTTGACCAGGATGCATATTTCATATATCATCAACATTTTAATAAATTGCAAGTCATGTTTACATTAAAATATTTTTAGATGTGATCAGACCTGACATTGGATTCATGTCCTGACAAGGAGTGGTCGGGTATGCTAAGTACATAACCACTCATCAATTGCCCTCTATACCTTCTATATTCAGTTGTGACTTCTCTCCATAATGAATGTAATAGGGTGCCCAACACCATAGGTAACTTTTCGTGACCAGTCACTACAAGAATATTTTCCAACAGGTGTTGAGTTAGGTTGGACCATGATGTTTCACAACATATCATGGTGTTTCATGCAGTGCCAAACACAAGGCATTATATCCAGTAGATCCATGACCAATGTGATGTACACTGTTGATGCCCAGTGTCATCTATGGAGCCTGGGTATTTGGTCCAAATTTTGATGACATCCCACCAGTCAACCAACATGAGGGTTGTGAATTTATCGTCAGGGGTCTCTGAAAACATCCAGGAAACTCATTTTCGTTAGGTGAGTACAAAAGAATAGAGAGGGAGGATATCAACTATATTGTTATGACAGCATATTTCCAGGGTGATTGGACACCATACCAAAATATCACATGGACTTAGATGGAGGGAATTATTATCATTTGTGCCCTTATATCAATGAATACATAGAAACCTTTTATAAGAGGGAGGGTTGTTAATTGAAAATTGTGGTTTGAATCATAAGTGGCTGATGGCTATAAAAATGGCTTTTTCAAAAATTTCAGACTCCATGAATTACAACAATCTGAGTGAGTGGGTGTCATTTTGCTTTTGCAATTTTCTAAAATTTTGGGATTTGTTAAAAATCAAATATATATTGAAATTGCACAAAAACACTGTCATAAGATGTACCTTATTTTGGTTCAATTACGCATGGTAACATGGTTACTATGTTATTTAGACATGTTCTTAGTACTTACAAAATGGCTATAGTATGAAATTCTACTTTCAGATTTTGCAGTCTGAAACTGAAACCTTTGAAAATAATAAAACAAACCCAACTAGTTGGAGGTGACAAAGTTGACCTTCATTGCATAAAACTGACTTGTTCATTTTGTATTGATGTTGCTTGAGAGACTACTTGTGATGATTTCATTAACCCTAGAGTCCTGTTCATAGACACCATATCAGACACTCAATTTTACACTGACAACATTGCAATACAACAAAATATCTCACAAACTGCAAAAGGATAACACCTTTCAGTGGTCAAAAAGTAGATAACCACAACTGTTGTACCCTTGTTTCTAGTGCCTAATTCTCTATTCCTGCTCATGCAGATGCTAGGAGGGGAACTGAGATAATTTTACATGCTATCTACTTCAAAGTACAATATCAGATGTAGATCAGATGCACTCCTGCTTTCTGCTAAGCTGCATGCATTGCCAGTTGGCCATCTCCAACAATGTGCCAGATTGAAAAAATGTCTGCAGTTGATGGACCCCCCACATTGTATTCCAATGTTTGACTCCAGTGTCTCTCCAATGCAAATTCTACAAATGTTATGCCATGGGAGCAACATCAAGATGCGATGTGACATTAGCCGTATTTTATGTAATGGGAATACACCAAGAAATCCGAATATAACACATCCACGGCCATTATAAAAGATTACAACACCAATGGACATCTCACAAAAATGCAATCAAATCATCACTTCCTCCTCCTTGGCACCCATCAGAACCACCCAATTATGATCTCGTGACATCCCCAAACCTCATGAATGCAACAGGTCAAATAGAACTTGTTGCAAGAGTTTTTTCATCAAAAACGTCCCTCAGACAAAGCATTCCAAATTCAAGTATTTTGGCAGTATGATGGCTTGTAGGCCACCATTCTTATTTGACATGTGTACACCCCCAATGCATTGTGTGCATGTGGAGATAACACAATGCACAACACAATGGTGAGAAAATTAAAATAAGTGTTTTGTTGTGTGATATGAATCAACTTCGTATTTTTCAATGAGAGTCCAACCAATTTCTGCCTCATGCTCTTGTTTTTGTATAGGAGACACAACAATCAATCTGTTGAAATTGCAAAGTAGAGTAGAAATTGTGAAACAGTCTTTCAAGTAGAGTCAAAGGCTGACTGATGTAGCAGCACAGTTTGGGATGTCTAACACTTGACAAAGCAGGGATGCACAAAACTCAGCCAGTGCTAGGATTATGGAGGTTAGTGGCATGAAGGTGGATAGAAAACCCAGGAAAAAGTTTGAACAATGTCCATGGAATAATTTAAGTCAACTTGAGAGTCAAACTGGAGGATTAAACTCCCCATTAACAATTTCTGCCATCAATAGGGAATACAACATGATTACTTAAGAAAAAGAACATGAGAACAAACTAATAACAATATGACATTATATCAATTGTAATAAATGCGTTAATATGAGTTTTGATTGCTGTATTTGTGACCGTAGTCACCCTGATCAAAATGAAATGAACAGGTGTATGTTAGGTATGTACATCAAATGAAATAATTTCATCTGCTTGAGGTTTTGTTACAATATGTCCTACGATTTGGCCCATGTCAAATTCAAATGAAGTAGCCATTTAATTGCAACGCCCAACTGTTTATGAGTATCAATTGCTTAAATTGGTTTTACATTGGTACAGGTTCAACATATTTTTAATGCTTTGTATTCATTTTTCACATTGAACTTCATAAAAAGTTCCTGTAATAGTTATAATAGTCTAATCTTTTCATGCTGGACCCTGACAATGAATAAGGTAAGAGCAGTACAGGATGACATGTTGATGAACACGTACAAATGTTGTACAAGAAATCTATTTTGTCATATTGTGACCATCAGTGACACTTCATGTTAGTTAGTGTGGAAGTATGGAACCAAACATGATAACATCAATTGAAAAACAAAGGAGACATGTGTTGGAGTATTGTCAGGGAGGTTGAAGAACACAAAATGTCATTCGAGGGTACTTTCTTTTTCCAACTGATGGACAGAGCTGGGATGCAAAAAATCAAATGGGTCATGACACGGCAGACTGGTGATGGGAAAGGTTGGTCTCCATCAGTATTTCCAGTATGAATTAGTTGTGAATGGTGATATAGCAATCATCTAATGAACATTGCATCAAAATACATCTAACAAATTCATTAATATGATCTCATCCAAAAATCTACTTGAATAATTATGTCCACTACTGTAGCAAAATTTTGTATCTGAAACTTCAAAATAATTATGATCAGGCTATGTGCCATTTCGATCAACATATTTGTCATGGCATCTCCACTCTTTCATGGCCATTTCATTGTCAAACTGCCACAAATCAATTTCATAGGGAAATTGTGAACCGAATTCCTTGCTCAAAGAGAATTTACTTTGGATAAAAGTTTATTCATTAAAGCGTAGGAGTTTTCTTCCTCGTAGTTGCTGTCCAACATCATGACAACAAGTAATAAGTAGTGGGTGGATGAGCAGCCCTGATAGGACCTGGAAACACTAATGGTGCCTGTAATTAATTTTTTGGGTCCAAATGTCCAACTATGCAGTTCCAAACGTCGGATTTGGAATGAGTTATGAACTGGTTTACCACAACGTTGCTTTGCTTTGTCTTGAAATTCTTTTTGCCAAAATCCTTTCCAAGACCCTTTTTTGGCGAATGATGTGGAGATTTTTTAACTGATAGTTAAAAATTCTGGCACAATGTTCCAGAGTTTGGCGCAATGTTTCAAAATTTGGCGCTATCATCTAGAGCTGCCTGGAAAAACAGAGTAGATCAAACTTTGGAAAAATAGCAGCCTGTCCCGACAGGGCAACTTTTAAAAAAATGATGGTTTGGACATTTGGAATGGGTTTGGATCCTGATTTGAAAGGTTTAAATATTTGGATATTTGAACATTTTCGGACAAAAAATGCATTACGGCAGGCACCCAATGCGTTAGGCCAAGGAATTTTGGGAAAGGGAAGCTTAAAAATAGGGCTAGAAAATAGAAGCCAGGAAAGCCAGGAATTTTGGGATGGCTCCATATCTCTCCATATTATGTGTTTCTGTTGTAACCTTCATCAAACTGAAATGGTCAGCTGTGGATGGCTTTGGTGTTGCAAAGTATAAACATCAACTATTTGAACATACATCTGAAATGTGTACAATACATACCATGAGTTAAACTGTGGCTCATAGGGTGATACTAAATAAAGATAACATAATTCTTACAGAGGCTATTTTATACTGCTGCACTATGCACATTCGGACAGTGTGTAGAATCTGTCTTGAATCAGGTTTTGCACTTCAAGCAGAAAACCATCTGCAACGAAACACTCTATGAGCAGTTCGAAATAGATCAACTTATTCCTATTTTAGTGAGAACCATCTCTTTTACAACGTGAGAACAACCTCGTCTTACATTTGCTTTGAGACATGTTCTTTCAGAGCCATACCTCAATTCTATAGAGTATGAAACAAGGAGCTCTATTTCGATGTGTCATCTCGCTCCCACGGCCACTGAACACCAACTCGACCTCGTGGATCATCTTCATCTTTTATATTAATCCAACTATCAGGATCATAATTCTCCTCGACTACTCCTGCTGCTGCTTCAGTGGATTGCTGCGTAGATCGCTTGGTGGGGACGTAGCCCACCATAGATCGGAGTTCTTTGAGACGTCGTTCTCCCTGAAAACGACCGTATTCCGTAAGCATACAAAGTAGTGTCTTGGCATGACAACAAACGATCCAATTTCAATGGACACGAAAAACCTCTATGCACTCACCTCAGAAAATGCCATATTCTTCGATAGAGAATCTGTACCCTTCTTCATGCCCAGTCGATACGCCAGACGCACTTCTTCCAGGGCAGCGCGACATTCTCCCCATGACTTGACACCAGCGGAACGATTTGATCCATCCCCACGGCTGTTGTCATTTTGTCCATCTAAAAATAAGGCGAGACGCACGAAACTTCGGTATTGTTTGCGTACTTTAGCGCGATGCATGAAGTCTGCCAAGGAGGGGATGTTGTCGATAGATTTGTCGTTGGTGGATTGAATCGCTCTTCGTCGAGTTTTGCGCTTGTTGGTGGGAGAGGAAGACGATGATGTTTGCGTGGTAGATGTTATTTCGGGGACGGATGAGAATGTCCGAGAGAAATAATCTGATGCAGTTGATGTTGATGAGATGCCACTTGATAGGTTAGTGAGGACCGATGCTCTCATGAACACCGGCTGCCTGGAGAGTGAATTTAGCATCGTCATGATAGACACCGACATGACTGTTTTTTTTGTGGAGGGAGGAGTGGGGGCACAATGTAACCTGTGAAAATGTGAGAAAAATGGTGGCAGAAAATGTTGCAATGTGGTTCTTTGTGATGACTCATGCGGCGCTGTCATCCAGCGAGCGAGGGATGGAGGAGGGACGGAGGAGGGACAGCCAGCTGACTTCCAGTCTCTGCCAGCATGAACCTAGATGAACCTCTCGACAACCTCTCGGCGGCTTGTTCTCTCTACTTCTCGCTTAAAAAAGGTAGGTAGGGACTGGTAGGGACCTACCCTACATATCAATACACCATACCTCTCTAGAAAGCAGCCTCTAGGGAGCTAGCTCTCCCTTTTTCACGTCGGCATCCCTACAAAACTCCTGAGCGGCTTTCCGTGCTGGAACAAAACATCATGTAATTAACCGGAAACATACCATATAATATTATAAAATAATAGTGGAGCAGATCGACATTACGAGCAAAGCAGCTCCGGAAAAGGGACACCTCGAATCGTGTACACTTCGCACGGTCGATGGTCCAGCCAACGCATGACGCTCTAAGGCCACTCTCCCAAACGGAACGTTCTCACATGTCGTCCGACGCCACAAAGGACGAAGGCCGAACGATCTCCTCGATGAATTCCGGCATGTCCTCGTCGGCGGCAACAACAACGTCAACGATGGACCCGACGCAAAGAGATTGGCATGTCGAAATATTATCGGGCTTATTCCTTCGTTGCACTGAGCAAGAGTTGGATTGGTTAGAAGAGGAGGCGAGTAGGACTGGTTTGGATAGACAAGTGTTGGCCGCAACTCATGCGGTGGCCGTGTCAAGCCGTGGTGGGGGTGAAAGCGTTTCACTTCTCGTCAGCGACAAGGACGAGAGCGCAAACGTTGGAAATAAATTTGCATCATATTTGGAGGAGGGATCCACAGATTTTTCTGTTCTCTCGTTGATTCCATCGGCGCTTCGTGGTGTGTGCTCTTCGAGAGCGAACGCTGCATGCACAGATTCCGACAACAGAACGGATTCCCCAGAGAAGAAACCCGACGAAGTTGATGATTTCAATCGACCTCTTTTGATTCCATCTTCGTGGAGAAGACCAAATTATGAATCATTGACACTGTCAGAGTTGGAACGAAAAATCGCAGACTCGATTGTACAGAATGGAATTGTGGACGGAATCCAAACAGGATGCCTTTATTCCGAAAATAATGAAATCCACACAACGAAAGCTTCCGACGAACCCAATGTCGAGTCGGAATCCTATGAAATGATGACAATTCTATACAATGAGTGCTCTTTGACGGCATTCGCCAATTGGGCCATGATGGAACCACCAGTCAGCGGTGACGAGGGTGAGATGGAAATGCCACACGGTCGTCGCATAAACTCTGCGGCGTCTTCATCAGTATCCGAAGTGACACCCATGCAAAGTCCTCCGCATGAATCTGCACACGACGTAGAATGGGATAGGTATAGGAATGAGACTTCCAGTAGAATGGCTAGTAACTTCTCGTCTTATAACATGCCCGTGCCCCCTTGCACTTTTCGAATGTGTGGAGTTTGTGGCAAATTTGGGCATTATGAGGTGGAATGTGAACTTTTGCTTGACCCGAGCATCAACGAATCTCAGCCTGTGAAGAAGAGAGCACATCACACCCAATCATTGGTTACTGAAAACGGTGAGAGACAAATGATGGAACCAAACGTCACTGTTCTCAGTGAAGATGTACGCAAGTTCATTATTTCGGAACTCGCAAAGGAAATTCGTATTCAAAGACTCTTGCAAGGACTAGTAGAGGATACCCAACGCGAAATGACATCGGCTGGTTTTGCTTCGAAAACAGAACAACCAGAAAAGCTTCAAGCCACGGGAGATTCCTGCAATGACGAGATAAACAATGATGATGAACAATATATCAGTAAATCGACGTGTTGTAATGTATGCAAGAGTGAAATGGGAGGCAACCGCATGCTCATGTGCGATGGGTGCGATGATCTATATCATCTAACATGCCTTGACCCTCCATTAGCCAGTGTGCCAGAGGGTGAATGGCTTTGTAGTTCTTGCATATCTTACGACTCTGACGTTAGTTCTGTCGTGGAGATCGAGGGCTGTGGAGATTTCGTTATTGAGCAACGGAAGCGCTCTTTGGCAGAGAGAGAAATGCAGTATTCAGGTGTTAGTTTGGGACAGCATCAGTGTCAATGGTCTGCTGCATTATCCTTCCTGACCGAGTCTGATCCTATTGTCGACCAAGAATATCTGCAGGAACATGTTGATGATGCGAATCATCTTCCAAATTTCACTGTCGGAAAACTCTGCTGGGCGAAACGTTTTGACAGTGAACTAGATCGTCTGGATTGGTGGCCTGCCATCATTGTCGAACCGAGTATTGAAACAGATCAACAGTACATGAAAGATTTTTTCACCGTGCGATTTTTTTATCTGAATGAGACAAAAGCTGCACCTAGATCTGATATCCTTCCATATCTATCCTATTATGAAGATATCGGCCACAAGAGACTGGTAACTTGCGAAAATTCTGCTCACAATGCTTTTCGGACTTCGATGGAGCAATCAGCGATGGCACTTGGATTGAAATCATTGGGCCAGGCATTCAAAGTTTCTCGGGGAGTGACTCAAAAAATGCTTGATACAAATTACACTTCTAACACGACCCACAAAAAGTTGAAATCTACTGGTTGGAGACCTCCGGTTGGGTGGGAACACTCTGAAGTGGAAGAAATTGATGACTTTATCATTTTATCGAAAGAAAAACACACTATCCGGTTTCCCCAAAAGAGTATACCAGCCCCAGAAAACGAGAGCAATATCAAAGCCAATACGACCGAGACGAGTTTAATTTCTCTTAAAGACTCTTTCTCGGTATCAAACGATGTCAAAGTGAGTTTTTACACAGACGAAGTTGTAGGTGCAGTTGTGTCCTGGTGCATGGGAGAACAACATTCAACATCGAATGACGAATCACTACATGCTCAGTACGGGATTGTGGTGTCAGTCAACCTAGCATCTCAGATAGCACTAGTGCGATCAATATCACATTGTATTCTGCACAATCTATTATATGAGTCTATTCGATCTGAATCTGTTGATCTCAGCGTTTACGAACATGACGTCGGCAGCACTGTCTGGGTGGCACTAAACCAACTACGTTTCGTATCTGCCAAACCCATCATCACTGAATTGGTCAACTTCAAAGCAACATTACGGTCAAGAATGAAAAACGAAATGAAGTCAGATGCATCACGTCGTAGAGCTGCTGCTATCACACTCGAACATAATTCGATCGAGCTAAGTTTTAACGAGGACACGAAAGGAAACCAACACGTATCGGGCCCGCCAGCCACTCGGGATCAATCGTGAGATGGATAGCATATTGAACATTAATTCAAAATGTATAACAGATTGCAGTGTCCTTCAGTGTGCATAATGATTTTCCACCAGCACTGTTGCACAGTTGCAACAAATAATACTCTTATTTACAGTGCATGTTTGTACTGCGCGAAGTTCTTCTTGAGAGGAGTAAGAATTCCTAGCGGAATCGATACTTTTTCATTGCAGCATGACTTTTTCTTTGGATGCTTGCATTTCTTGTTCTATTAATACATGCTTGAGTGGCCCCTTTTTCTTTAGCCATGAAAGCCTAAACTTAATTTAGAGAAGCTTGACAAACAGCACCAAATGAGAATAAACAAATGTTGCAAGCCAACTAAGAACTATTGGCAGGGCAAGACTGAAAACATTTCGGCCTTAATGCTTCATCTGCCCATTATGGGAGAGATATTCGGACAATGTACCCCCAATGCATCCAAACTTCGACTTTACTAGCCCTTGCAAGCCAACAAGTGCTGCGGCATCAATAGAAGTTCAAGTCGAGTAGGATCCTCTTTTTAAGCTCTAGAACAATTGGTCCATAGTTACATGCATCATCAGCATTCACTTTTTTCGATTTTGCAACTAAAACCTGTAATGATTGTCCTCAAGCCGTATTTACAACTGTAACATCAAGTGCAAAGTGTAGCTAAAGCAAGTAAAGCTACAAACGCCTGAAAAATATGATGTTATAAGCATTCCACCAAAATCAAGATAATTTGGGTTTACATCATCATTGGAGTCATCAACTATCTGCTAACTTTCTACTTGAATCTCTGGTAGATCTCCCTAATTTTGATTGCACGCTCTGTTCTTGAGGTGGGTGACATTCACTAACAGAATAGTGTAGAGTATGCGGTAGCCACGTATGTTGGCTGTTATCTTTAGACATCCAAATTATGACGATTCTGATGTAACTGATATATTCTGATGGGATAATGATAAGCGCTATACAAGACATATTAAGTGGCAACTTTGTAAAAGATTGGTGATGACAGCCGCAGGCTTTGAAAGAAACGTTTGGATAAAAATTGAGGGTGGAGAGTATGTGGTAGCCACGTATGTTGGCTGTTATCTTTAGACATCCAAATTATGATGATTCTGATTTAAACCACAAAATCTGATGGGATAATGATAAGCGCTATACAAGACATATTAAGTGGCAACTTTGTAAAAGATTGGTGATGACAGCCACAGGCTTTGAAGGAAGCCTTTGGATAAAAATTGAGGGTTGAGAGAATGTGGTAGCCACATGTGTTGGCTGTTATCTTTAGACATCCAAATTATTATGATTCTGATGTAAACCATAAATTCTCATGGGATAATGATAAGCTACACAAGACATGTTAAGTGACAACTTTGTAAAAGATTGGTGATGACAGCCACAGGCTTTGAAGGAAACCTTTGGATAAAAATTGAGGGTTGTTTTCTTCTTCATATACGTGTCAATGTCAATGGTGGCTTGTACATCAGGGTTGGATGAATACCTATCACTTCATGATCAAGACTATAAATTACTTTGATGTTTGAAATGATTCATGATTTTTGAAGATTACTTATGCCTATCACAAATTCAAGGAGTGGACTGTGTAAGTACACCCTTTTTTACAGATATTTTCTCCCAGAAGTTGTAACAAGTAATGTAAGGGAAACGTGGCATGTCATTTTAAGCAATATATTGGAAGTGAGATGACTTCTTAAAATGATGCATATGACTACCCAATTTTGATGATTTTTGTGCTACCAATGGGTTTGGTCTTCTGTAAGTTTTCGTTTTCTTGCTTTTGGCAGAAAAGACTATATTTGATGTGTGTTCTGGTTCTCTGGATGTTTGCTCCTGTGGTGACACATTGAAACATTCATTGCTTCAAACAAACAGGTGATGCTAGGGAACTTGTCCTTCCTTGAGAATCAAACAAAAGCAGAATGCTATGGTGTGTGAAGTCTTCCGTGTCAATGATGACACTGAAAGTCCCACACGGAAGCCACTGGATGCAGTCATGCCCCCTGCTCTAAATCATGTTATGCAGCAATACAAGGAAGTTCTCGTGGCCAATGATCACTGCTGATATCAAGTGTACTGCAGCAGTTGACCCTGATTCATTTGGAGATGATAGACCCATGCAGTTTGGGATTGGCCAGGGAGGCTAAGTCATATTTTTTGCTAATGAATTCTTTTACAGAACGACAGAAGGATACAGAATTATTGATATAGGAACAGTTTCGTAACTTTCGCTTATCGTTCTTACAAGATCGAACATCTTATTCAAGTACTTCAAACAGGTTCAAATGTCCCCATAGTAACAACACTTTGTTATGGAAAGACTGCAAAAGTCCTCCCGTTGTAGAGAATTGATCTCTTTTCTCTTATAACACCACTGTGCACATCTGGAACCCTCATTTTCTCTCCCCCCTTGATCTGCTGGCAGTGCTTTTTCCGTAACCAGAGATTGGAGATTGCTGGTGTAATGATGCCCAGAGTGCTCTTGATATATTTGATCATGAAATGCATGTGATGGAAGGGAATGATTTTTCATGTTGTTTGTTGTGTGAAATCTATTAATTACGAGAAACCTACAATGAACCTAATGTGATTCAGACATGCATAAAGTGTGGTTTGATCTTTTACTTTTCAGTCACAAAATGCGACCAATAGTTTTTGTGAAGTTCATTGCATTTGCCTTTAGTAGTTGCATATCACTATGCTCTTCACCTTATTGCCATTGGTTTGGGGAAAGAAAAACTTCTAAAACTTAAGACCCGTTCTGTCAATCCTATTTATAAATAGGTTACAGCCTATTTATTTTTGACTCGACTCCCGTAAATACCGTAAAATGCGGAGCATAAGCACCCACAAATGTTAAAAGATAAATTATACACTGTAACAAGCTAGTAATTTTAACACGGTGGAAATTTATTGGTATCCTGAAACGTACCTCCAGGTAGGCCTGTTGTATATACATCACAGCACATCACAACACTTCACAACATTGTTGGGGGCAAAAAGCTCTGATTTGTTCATCCCCCCACTCAACGCCCACAATTACATCTCGCCAAATGAAATGCATTCCCCATCAAGAAGTAACATCGCGCCAAATGAAATGCCATCCCCTTCAAGGAGTGGAACTTCTTTCATTGCAATTTGCAAAGAGTCTGGAGAGATTCATACAATACTCACAGGTTATGCCTTCCTCAGTTGTCATGTTTTCCGCGGAACCGTCCCGCCGCAAATCGTATGCTGTCAAGGACAAAAGGGACTTGGTCTATGCAATCGACTCCATTGTTGCCACGGGAGTTTCTCGTCGCAAGGCGTGTTCTCAAATGGGTTTTGACCACTCCTATTATGCCCGTTTCAAGAAGGTCATCGCAAAAGTGGACGCCCTGGAGAAAGCGATGTCTACGTGCCCTACAAGATCAATGGATCGGCACGCAAGATTCATCCTGGTGCCCCCAGTTTGCTGAGCATCATCCAAGATGACCTGTCCCAGTTCGTTGTGCAATTAAGGCACAACGGTGTACATGTGAGTACCCGTTGATTCGTCAAGAGGCTGCTCGCCTGCTCCCGGCTTTCCGAGAAAAGACACTTCCTGCAAGAAACACAGCTGTTGGAAGTTTCGTGAAGAAGATGGGTCTCTCTCATCGTGCAGCTACACACACTGCACAAAAGCACTTCAAGGAAACGAAGGAAGAGGCTTCTCACTTCATTGAGTTCATGAGGATGAAGCTCCAAGGGAAAGTTCCATGTGACATCATCAACATGGATCAGACCCCCATCCCGTACTCCTTCCATTCCAATCGAACTCTTGAGAGCAGAGGTGCACGGACCGTCCACGTCTGTGCTTCAACCACAGACACGAAACGTGTCACGCTTGCTGTCACGTTAGATGCTGCAGGCAATATGTTGCCACCCATGATGATTTTTAAGGGAGCACCAAACTTTCGTATTGCAAAAATGGAATTCGCGACGTACCCAGCTGACGGGCATTACCTATGCCAACCTAAGGCATGGATGGACGAGGCCGCCATGATGAGGTGGATCGACCTGGTCCTCGTGCCTTGGAAAAATGCAAAGGCGCAAGCATTGTCCCTACCCTAATCCTTGACGCATATTGCGTGCATATGATGGGAAATGTGGTAAACCGTATTCAATCCCTTGGGATTGAGGTGATCCACATCCCGGCAGGATGTACCTACCTCTGCCAGCCTGTCGACGTGGGGATCAACAAGACTATCAAGACCAGCATGAGGGAGAAGTGGGAGGATTGGATGCTTGAAGGAGACGGGCTGGTAAATGGGGCGGCTAAGGAGCCAACCCGAAAACTCGTGGCGGAGTGGGTTTGGGTTGCATACAATTCCATTCCCAACCAAACTGTGAAAAATGCATGGTTGAAAAAGGATTTTGAATGGTTTAATTAGTTTTATAATGTGTTAACAAAACATTTGTTTAATTCTAAAAAGCTGGTGCATTACAACGAAATAGAGTGTTCTAATTTAATTGTTCTAAACTTTAATTTGCATACAAAACAACAACTGCGTAAGTATAACAGCAGTTGTGGAAAAACAGACGCCGCATCATGCGATTCACATGCTCGGCGGTAAACACCTCCGTGATCTTCACCGTCGCTCCGTCCAAGCGGAGGTCATTATCCCCAGCTGCATACTCCCTTGCCGTGAAACAAACACGGCACCCATCAGAACCCTTCTCATCAATCGTGTAGCACGCAAGTTCGTGACGCACAAAACAACGCAGACGGAGATGCATCCCGACACCCAGATCATCACGGTTGAGAACCATGCTGTTCCCACAACCGAAAGGATGACTGGAACAGCTGCGCCCATTACTGTCGGGTAAAAAACCGACAAGAACAATCCGCTCCATGATAAATCGTGTGTCTCTCCGTGTTGTGCCAGGTAGAGATGTGAGTTTTACGGCTTTTTGCCATAACTCCGCAAATATACGGAGTTACAAGGAGCTATACATATGGGCATGTTGGTGGCAACAAGGGGAAACTATTACTGATAGTGTTATGACTAATTGACGTGCTAAAACACTCTAAAAATGCAAATGTTCCGAAAATCGGACATTTGGGGCTTATACACTGGTGGTGCTTATGCTCCGCATTTTACGGTAGGCACGAAATCACGTCTATTGACAGACATTACATTTTGGCACTCTCGATCTTGATGTGACATTGAAACACGTGGCGGGGTGGATTCGCATTTGTGTTATGTGCGTGAATGAAGAAAATATCAAAAAATGTAATGTCACATCTAAATAGGCATTAAATAGGGATCAAAAACCTCTTTTCATCTATTGCCCCTCGAGGAGGTTTTTGCCTATTTAATGCCTGTATTATTGCTTCGAGCCTATAAAACGCATCGCCAAAAATATATAGGCTCCGATATATAGGCAGTAAATAGGATTGACAGAACGGGCCCAAGCCAACCACCAAATTTACGTATTGTTAAACATCGGAATAGGTGGAATCGCCAAAATATCCAGTTTCCTAGACTAACGAATATCCTACGAATATCCTGTAGAGTACCTAGACTGCTACTTCTGCTAGTATACTGCCAGTCATCATGGATCCCACGGCTGCAAGGAGAAGATAGAGGGAGATAAATAGGGAGATAGAGGGTATGTCATGAGATGTCAAGCATCGTTCCGGCAGAACTACACCCCACCCTCACGCTAACCCGCCCTAACCGCATCCTGCATCTCAACGAAGGTGTCATCCACCATGAATAACAGTTCATCAAACTCGAGCGACGACGACGGTACCCACAACAACAACGACGAAGCAATCGCCCCCGCTGCAGCTGCAGCCACCGGCACGACGGTGGATGAATACTACGCCCAGACAATACAAGCGCTGGAACAGCTGACGAATATATTTTCATTTCCGCGTCATTTGGCTCAGTTGGCGATTGAGGAGTGTGGGCCCGAGGATATTCAGGCAAGTTGTTACGATTGTTTACCTCGCGACTAGTTTGCTGATGTACCACCACGTGAGCGCATGAGTATCTTCGATATCGTCTGTGAACTAAGTCAATGCTTCTTTCTTGCACCGCGCACCGCCCTCGTCAATCTTTAGGCATGTTACAACTGGATCCTCGACAACCATCCTGAAATCCAAGATCAAGGAGGACCCGTCATCCCCAAGACGGACTGTCCCCATGTAGCCCATTGCGTGCGTCCAAATATTCTTAATACTATAACACATGCAGATATTTTATCGTCTCCATGTCAACATTACGGCATGCTGAGACGGTCAGCTAGTCGAAAGAGACTAAGAAACGAAGATGACGACGGCATTACTGCCTCTTCTTTCGGGAGGCTCAAATGTGAAGAGGACAACGAAAATCATGTCACCAACGATGGCGGATTCATTACCAAAGATGGTGAAACCGAACCTCTCACCTGCCCCCCAGGCGAAAATTGGCTTTGTTTGATGTGTGGTGCCCCCCTCTGCTCACGATATGCAAATGGTCATGCAAAACTCCATTGGGAGGATACTAAGTCCGAAGACTTTGTGGATGAAGCTGTGGGAAAACCTGGGGTGACTTATGCTGGAGATGAAGTTATCAGGTCAGGTCACTGTATTGCTGTTAGTTTGTCCGATTTATCAGTTTGGTGTTATGAATGTAATGCCTACCTACAGCATCCTACTTTGGAGGGTTTTACTAAGACGTTAGAGGATATGAAGTTTGGCTCTTCTGATGAACACGATAAGACAGATGTGAGGAAAGGGAGCGATGATAATGACAATAATGTATCGATAAAAGAGAAAGAAGGCAACAGTGCTGCAGACGCCTCTCTTAATGAGAGCATCGGTACATCAGAGATTCCTCAAAAAACAAGCAAGAGAAAAGGACAACCGACGAAGCTCGACCCAGAGAAAGCTGGAATACCAGGGTTTTCTTATTCTCGACATGATGACGAGGACTCTAATGCTTGCATTCAAAACATTAGCAATGATCATTGCGAAGACTCGGAAGAAGAGGAGGATGAATCAGAGCATCAAGCAGCAATTCTTGCCTCTCTTCTTGACAGTGAGCACGGCGAAGCCATCCGTGCGTTTCTTTCTCGTCATTCATCTTTCGACCCCGGAAATATGGGCCAATGCGTACCGATGCATATGCCCGCTCCACCATCCTTTCCTGACGAAATGGCAGACTTTTTGCGTTCCCCGTTATGCAAATCTATCATTGTATTGGCTGGGGCTGGCATGTCGGTTTCTAGTGGTATACCCGATTTTCGATCCGCGGGCGTCGGACTTTACGATACCCTGCAAGCGGAATTGCTGACTGCCTCTGAGCTGGAGCGACAGCTGATTGCAGAAGACCCTACATTAGCACTGGATAAGGGAATGTTTCTACGTAACCCACTCCCAATGCTGGAACTGAAGCGAGATTTCATCTTGGGCACTCAAGAATCTCGATGGAAAGCTACACTAGCACATCGGTTCGTGGAAATGTTGCATACAAAGCTGGGCAAGTTGACAAGACTGTACACTCAAAATATTGATGGGTTGGAGTTGCAATGCAAAGGACTTCCGAAAGAGAAGGTTGTGAATGTTCATGGATCAATGGGACGAGCTGCTTGTGAGTTATGTGAAGCGGAGGTTGATTTTGATGAGTTTTGTGCCAAAATCCGCTCCTCAGTGAAAGATATTACTGGAGAATGCATGGATGCACCTCGTGAATCTAAGCCAATTGTCTGTGAGGCATGTGGACGACCTACAGTGAAGCCAACTATCGTGTTGTTTCGTGGTAGCATGCCGAAAGAATTCCATGACAAGACAGCTGAGGATTTGATAGACTGTGACTTACTCATAATTATGGGCACCAGTCTAACTGTTAGTCCTGCAAACAGTCTTGTGTATCGCATCCCTCCAACTTGTTTGCGTTTGGTGATCAACAACCAACGCGTTGGCAGGATGCTTGGGATTGATTACAGTGAAAGTTCGATTCGTGATGTGTTTGCTCATGGACACTCTGATGCCATGTGCTTGGATTTGATAGATAAGCTAGGGTGGCTGGATGACTTGGCTGCAATCATAGAAGAATTGCCAGAAAGCAATGTGTCGTTGCTTCGTAAAAGACTTGCACAAAAGGCAATTTCTTCTTAAACTTGTTGCATTCTTAGATGTGAATGAAGTATCTTTTTGTTCCCTACAACACCATCTATGAAGAATTATGCTGTGATATTAAGCAAACTTAATGTGGTTTCTTCTCTCTGAAATCTTCTTTTACACTTCTAAATGATTTCTACAAGTCAGAATTGACTTTGGCCCACTATATGTCAGATATCTTTGGCCACTTGTGTGGCCTCAATATCCAACCCCTGAGACCCGTCCAAGAATGCAAAACACTTTGGGACTATCTTGAGAGCTTAAGTCCAGCTCTACTCGTCCTCATCTCTTTACAATCACCACCTAAAATTAGCTTCAGTTAGAGGTCTAAAGTGAGGTAATGGTTCAAAGTCCAACACGTAGAAATACGAATGGTTTCTACAGTGATGTCCATGTCAGATAACGAACATCATGAAAATTGTGGGATCATGCTAGGATAATGGCACTTTATGCGCATCTGTGCGCAATAATTTTTTATTGTCACTTAAAGTAAGCCACGGACAGACTATCTAACACTTCTCATCTACGATTTTTTGTCGAAGTACGTACATTTTCACGTAGGAATAGTACGTGGCCGCCATAATGGTTTGAAGTCTAGTCAATGGGCCAAAGTCAATTCTGACTTGTAATTATTTTTCATCAGATACTTGAGCAGACCGAGATCACAAATTGTATTTACTCAAATACATATCAAGATTTTTCAAAATCTTAGTTGTATTGGAAACTGAGACCTTTTCTCCTTCTCCTTCTCCTTCTCCTACTTCTTCTTCTTCTTATCCTCCTTCAGTGAGACAGTTTTTTGACATTTCGCCAAAACAGGTACTTCCACAATAATATCAAGCAGACTTACCTGTAAATAATTAATTTTTGGGTTGACATATATGGGTAGTTATAATGTTTTGATCTCTGTTTACCTGAATTCTAATATCTTATTTCAAAAATGGGCATGATCGCATGCGTGGCGCGTGCAAAGCGCGTGAGGAAAAGCGCCCATTTGCAAATAAAAGCATAGACAAGCCACTTTATTTTTAAACTATGACTTCATTTGTCTCCAGCAATTGCATTCTGTCTAGCTTGCTACAAAACATCTTGCAGCGGCTGCTAGTAACGAGAAACTGAGACCTTTTCTCCTTCTCTTTCTCCTTCTCCTTCTCCTTCTCCTTCTCCTTCTCCTTCTCCATCTCCATCTCCATCTCCATCTCCTTCTCCTTCTCCTTCTCCTTCTCCTTCTCCTTCTCCATCTCCATCTCCTTCTCCTTCTCCTTCTCCTTCTCCTTCTCCTTCTCCTCCTCCTCCTTCTTCTTCTCCTCCTTCGGTGAGACAGTTTTTTGACTTTTCGCCAAAACAGGTACTTCCACAATAGTATCAAGCAGACTTTCCTGTAAATAATTAATTTTTGGGTTGACATACATGGGTAGTCATCATGTTTTGATCTCTGTTTACCTGTAAAATAATATCTTATTTCGTAAAGCTATTTGTAATTTGTGATGGCTGCAAAACATGTAACTCTAGAAATTGTTGATAAAAATCACCGGCTTGAGTCGTCAAATTATGTCAGGAAATTTTGGCGGTGGTGACCAGTTTGTCACATTAGTTGTTAGAGGTTGTCACGGCTTTTTGTCAGGGTTGCCTGGGCCATCTTTGGGCAGCCAGTTTGGTCGTCACCAGGTCGTTAGAAGTAGTCACTTTGGTTGTAACACAGTTTTTGTGATGTCAACACTTAGGGTCATTGATTGTTTTTATCGTCACCTCGTCACCCTTTTCATCAGGTGGAACCGTAAGCCTTTTTTATATCTTTAACATCAATTTGCTCAATGTCATCAATGTCACCACATTGGCCGTCAGTGGCATCATTGGTGAGTTGTAACAAGGGTTATCAGATTGTCTTCACCATGGCTTGGATGGGTTCTTGGATGGTAATTATGGTTGCTACATAGTCTTCACTACTGTTCATCAGCGATGTCACAAGGTTGCTAATTGTAGTCACAGGTCATAAAATTGCCTCAGTCATCACATGTTGTCACTATGTCTTGCCAAAAGCATTTGCATGTGGCAAAGTTGCTTGTGTTGCTGGTTAACAAATTAACAAGGCCCACTCATTATCCAGGATTTGTGTAATTTGACATAATTTGTGTACATTTATACACATTTTCCCGCCCAAAAAGTGTTCTAGTGTAAATACAATTTGTGTTTTGTGTTTTGGATCTGCTCACTATCGAATTATCTTATCATGTTGAATTGATTCAGGATTGCCAAAGGCCCTCTGGTTTAAGTCGGTGTCTGTCTCAAGAAGTAAATTAATGGTCAGAGAGGAACTGTATAAAATATTAGTTCATAAGTATTAAAAATGAACAGCCTGTGGACATAGTTCTACAACAGATCTCAACACTCATATTGCCACAAGAGAAATATAATAATTTCACCTTGTGTAGAAATATGAAAGTTCAAGAATTATCTTGTTCTGGGCAGTCACTATGAGCTGAACATATCATATGAACAGTCCAGAAACATGTATTAGCTCAACACAGTAAGGAATTCCAGAGACCATAGAACTGATACAAGTGATATCAGATATGGCTGGCGAACCATACCTATGTATTGGATTATCACAAAGTTATGGTCATTGTTGTCGTGTTCCTTTGACTAAGTGTATTAATACGTGTATCTTTTGGTTAGTCTGCCACAGTAAGTTGGTTCTACCTGCTTGCACATTCACAAATGAATAGCTACTTTTCCCCTGCGGAGTTATAATCGAGCTGCATACACCTATGCGAAGCATAATGTGCTTAACAGTAAGATAAATATCCAGCTGTACCATTGAGTTCTGAGACAATCATTTTTCTTGTACCCACCTCTTGTAACATTCTACAATTCATTACTTGTCAGCAAAATTGGCCATGACTACTGGGGATCCTGAATGCATATCATGAAAAGTTCATTTCCTTCCATGTTGATTTGTGCAAGTGAAAGGCAGCCATCATTTTCATTTTAAGGGCTTTGATCATCCAAAGTTTCCAGTTTGTTCAAGAAGGATCTTGCTTGTTGTATAATTTGCAATTTTGTCACTCCTATGCTAGACTAGCTATTAAGAGGCAGTCTTGGGATTGTCTGTGTTTGGATGGCCTTTTTACAAAAAGTTTCTCTGTTTGGATTTTCTTTCTGGATGATTAATATCAACCACTCTCTATTTCTGATATTGCCTTCTATTTTAACTGATGCCAATGCCTGCTTTGCATACATTCTTTCATAAAAGAATGTATGAGTACCATAACAGAATCTTGGAAGATACTGAGTGATATCCCTGTCTTTACACATCATGGCACTGTATGGGAAAATATAAACAAAAAGGGACACAAAGTTGCAGAGAAACAAACAGCACCATTCTGACAAACAATTATCTTCCTCTTCCATTGATGTTGATAACAAGTAGGACTAGGTTGTTTGTTGCATAGACAGCTGCAAACTGTGAGAATCTACTGTGTGTTTGCAAATTCACTATGCAGACAGAGATGCATGGGTAGACCTCGTTTCTCTCTGATGACTCAAGCCACAAGTGACCATTAACTTGCTTGATGTTTTGTGACATTTGGGATAATCCAAGAGGCCATTGACAATATTGTTAGGGACAAAATGGTGAAGAGAGATAGAATGCGAAGGGTTGAGAATGTGATTTTTGACAAATGACAAATACTACAAGCATGATCCTGGTTGTCTCTATTTTTTGATCCAATACGCCACATCTAAGACTCAACAACAATACAATCTGATAATAAATGGAATGTGGATTGGTCTGGCAGTCAACTGTGCAATAAATTCTAAAGCCGCAGTCTTGAATTTAAGAGACAACTTGCTATCCTACCAGTATATTTCAATGTTTTGTGCTGTCAATCATAGATAAACCATTGATAAAAGACAATGAATACACTGATTTATGACTAATGCATCATTGATATCAATTTGACTATGAGAATTGTAATTGCAGTATAACAAAACTGTACAATTGGTGCCCAGATGCTAAAGTACAGATTACACATGTATACTGAAAATTGACAGTTTTGAGTGAGCAGGTGAAAGAGCAATCAAAACAAATCCTAATACAATAAATTAACTGGCAGTTACTATAACATTAAGAGCAATCTATTGAGATGGTTGCCAAAAATACTGCAAATATAGAAAATAGCCAACAAAATGGTGATGGTCTTAAGGACCTGATTAACATGAAGTAGGAACAGTCATGACTGTTTTGAGAGCATCTCTGTCCTCACACATAAACAATCTTTGAATATGAAAAGATGAGATGATTGGAAAGTAGTCTATCAGAAAATAGTGGTAAATTCATGAGTCATAAGAATTATATTGGTTTGGTTGTTTGCTCTCATAGCAAATATGGCATGGTGCATGTTGATGTGAACATCATTTCAAGTAGTAGTTTTGTAAAGTCAAACTCATCTAAAACATGTCACATTTGAGAAATGGCTCTATGGGAGAATTTTTGAACCTTTAAATTTCATCCCAGTGGGGTTCAAAATGACAGTTAAACATCATCTCTATTACGTTGAACGTTGCAATAATTGCAAACATCATTAGTTACTTCTCCAATGAAAAGAAAGACTTTCAACACGACAGTGTGACATCACATATGGTGTGATATGATGCACACAGCATCTGAGGTTTAATTCACAAAGAACATAAATCATCAGACAAGATTGCAGTATTTGTAGTATTGTATGAGCCATTATAATATTAATATTATTGTGAGTCATGACACAGCAGGCAAAAATTAAAACAATGAACTCTCTGCAGAATGCATGTCGTCCTTTTATTGAAATGAAAACAAAGATTGTAAGTGCACTATGATTTATCAGTGATACCATATAAGACTGGATGATTAGAACTGTTCAGGGCACACTCTTTATGTCCAAAGGTTGCGTGTCGGACAGACGGCCCTTTTTTCATACCTCATTTTGAGATATCGTCAATATTAGTTTTTAAGCACTACAGGTTTTTCACACAACACCCACAGCATTGCCATAGATCGCGATGCACAACGCAGCAACGCACACTCACTACAACACAAATTCAGATGCAACACATCGCAGCAATTCAACGTTACGACGCGACGCGATGCACCAACACATTCATCGATCCCATTCCCTTCTCCTTCAAGCAACCATCGCCCCGTCACGAGAACTCTCTCCCTCCCTGAATTCCTGCTGGTTTTCATCAGTGACAGGATTCCCATCATCTCCGAAGTTCTCCAACCCACCTCGCCCACCTGATTTTTTCGCAGTAGGTGGAGCGCAGTCGCCGCACAAATCAACTTCCTCCATGGCACCATCTTCCTTCCTCCCAGGTAATCCAAATGCCTCTTTTTCCATCTTCCTGAGAGCCTCCTTCTTTTGATCCTTCTTAAATTTCTTAATTTCCCCCCTGGCTCCTTTCTCCCTTTTCACTTGGGCTCTTTCTTCTGGGGTGGGCTCAGGACACAACTCTTCTCGGTATTCCTCGGGTACGTGCTTCTTCCACTTGTCAAAAAATTCAACAACCTTGTATGGGTTCACTTTATTACAGGGCAGCATGTCAGGGTGAATTGTGTTGGGAAGGGCTGAAGGGGCATTTTTCTTTCGAACTTGGTGTGTTGTGATGGATGCATCCGGGATGTCAGCCTCTTTGATGCAAATAACAATCTGCTTCTTATTTCCTGGGCCATCATTCGTGATTTGTGACTCGTGGACTTGGAAGATGTGGTTTGGCAAGATTTTGGACGCCATTTTGCTGTACCACTTGAGGAGATGAGTGTTCCAGTCGAAGAATTCCTCGTGGGTGGTGGGATGGATCGTTACTTTGAACGATTCATCCAACACATGCAACAACTGTGTGAATGTCCACACATTCCTAACACGATAACCCCCTTTAAGTTGTTGAATATGTGATCACATGCATTTTTGTATGCCCCACTACTAGGAATACAAATTCCACCTCAGTAAAATAGCCACATTCCACTAAGTATGGAACAATCAATAGAACAGTATTGTTTTTATTTTGCCCACTGCAGTTGTCAAAAAATATTGAGAGTTTCTTCCCCTTCTCCCCTTCAGTCAACAACCCCAAATCCCCCAGAGTCTTCATTATGAGAGAAGCAACATTGTTGGCTCCTTTACTCCCAGTCTTCTCATCATAGACATGCGCATGCATGTGATCCCCAAGTTGATTCTCGTGTATGCCTTGGTCATAGAGATGTGCAGCATTTACCATACCAAAACAGTACACACTGTACGGTGTGAGGTAGTATGTGTCGCCTGGTTGGGTGAAACCAAGGAAAGGGACTTCCATATTCTGAGAGTAGTCACATATAAATACATGACGTTGCTCAGAATGAGGCACATTATTTTTACATCATCTACCGCATCAGCAATCCGCTCTCGAAGGTATTGGCGTTGGGCCTTTGCAGTCCTATAATTAAGTAAGTGAAGAATGAGTACCTCGATAACTCAAACAACATTATTTTAAATGTATGACTAACATACCTGACATGACGAACACTATCATTTATCAAGTTATTTGACGTATTTCTTTTCTCGTGTAGTTCAAGCAACTCTAGATCATCCAGCTCAACTACCACACCCAAGAGATCGTCATCCATTGTAAACTCTTCGTTAATCATATTCTCCCGAACAACATCGTACTCTTCCGACTCAACAGTGCTCTCGGTATTGCGCGATACTTCAGACAGCAAACTAAAGTCATCATCATCGGTGAGTTCGTATTTCCGTTGGTTTCTGGTTGCAAAAATGAAACATAAATTGCAAATGTCTTCCCTCTTCCTACTCACTTTCAAGTGAGGAAACTCTCGGGCCCAAAACAAGTGGAATGTTTTCCAAGACACAATATTGTTTGTTTGCACTCCTTCTCCCATCCACTTCTTCCTAATTCCCCCAGTGTGAGTTGTCGTGACTTCCCATCCCTGGCGCTCGCAATACTCACGGTACATTGCACGTTTCGCATTCGACATTGGGAGGTAAATTGCCTTGTCATCGTGATCACGGATTGTTGTCTCCCCAACAGCCTCTCGAACAATTCTTGTTGGAATTGGTTCACCTTCCTCCTCCTTCTCTTCTAGAAATCTTGAAAGAGCAGCAATCACAGGATCATCAGCCTTGCGCTTGCGATTGCTTTCTTTACCTGCATGGCCATGAGGCTTTGAAACTGCAGACGTCTTCGCAGCACTTGAGATACTGCTCCACTTCCTCCGTCCAAGCCCAAACAAACCACGAAGTGCCTCAGAACAAATCTTTTGATTTGTGCTAAAGGTGATGTCTTCGAGTCCAGAGGTGTTGATCGGGAGGGCAAATACATACTTACTGTTCTTACCATTCCCTTGGCACCATGCAGAGCGCACCCAGTCGATGATCACTTGGTTTCTATCGGTGAATCTCTTTTCCCCCCAGTGCAGGAGGTACTTGCTGACAGCAGAACGGAGGTCTTCATCTGCGAGGCATGCAACACACCCATCTTTGCAGGGAGGGACCTCAACAATGTTGAGTAGCCATTGATCAAGGGCGGTGATGATATCGTTGTCGGTGACGAGTGCAGTTTTGTTTCGTCTTTTGTTGATGAGAGAAAACGGATTTTGCGATGAGACGGACATGATTTTCACGCTGTTTTATTGGTTGTGCTACGTGAGGAAGAGAGCTCGTGTCGCTCGTGTCTCCACAATAAAGAACGGGATACTAAGGGGTAAAAGTAAAAAATTACGGGGCAAAAACATTTTTTTATCGACGTACGTAAAGAGGTAACTCCGATCATGTCTGTTTTGGCAACCCTGAAAAGACCAACGGTCGCGATCGCGACGAAAGGAATGGCACAGATTGTCCGAGCAGACGATCTGCATTACGCCCATGTCCATGACTGCGTTTTGTGATTTTCGGCGATTTTGGACGATTTTTCGTCCGTTATTTAGTTCCCGCCAAAACTGCCCTGTACAGTTCTAATCATCCAGTCTTACATTATGCGATAGATACTACCTCTCTAGAGAGGTAAAACATAGATAGATGAACATGATAGACGACAAAGACAGACAACGACAGACAACGACAGACAACGAAAGACAGCGACGACAGAACAGCATCTCGTAAGATCTCGTAGGAAGCTTATCGATCTCCACGTGGTGATCTGTTGTGATGAGACGCTGATGGATCTCTGAATTATCTGCCCGCTGTCTGCCATGCTCTGCCATGAGACACATTATTTTGTTCTGCACATGATTTGCCCTGATCCTGCCATTGTCTCATGCACTACTGTCAATTACGAAATCAGGAGTAAGCGGTAATAATGGACGACGATTTAGAAGCCTTCTTCGACGATGTGGACACCGCCGTCAAAGAGGTGCAGAAAGAGGAGGCTCCAGAGGCCAAGTCTTCCGATGTTGCCGCCGAATCGACAGACGACAACGACGATAGACCCAGCAAACGGGTGAAAGTCTCATCCAAACCCGTCAAAGCAGTAGTGGCATCCTCCGTCCCCGTCATTTCCATATTGCCAGCGGTGCCTCCCCCTCCTCCCACAGCGCCCGCTAAAACAACGGCGACACAGCCCACCAACAGCACCGCCATTCCAGCCCCTCCACCCACGCAACCAATTCCCACCCCCACCAACTCCAACGACAGACCGCACGTCCGATCCGCCGCAGGCCAAACCTGGGTTGATCCCACTCTCACCCAATGGCCCACCAACGACTTCCGCCTCTTCGTGGGCAACCTCCCCAAAGACCTGAAACAACACCAACTCGAGGCGGCCTTTGCGAAATACCCCTCATTTCACATGGCTCGAATCATTTACGACAAGCCCAAGGTTTATAAACCGGGAATTACTCCCGAAGAGGGGATATCTCGCGGATATGGATTCGTGAGTCTGTTGGATCCCAAGGATTGTGCCAAGGCAATTCGGGAGATGGACCAGAGCTGGTTGGGGAGTAGACCGATTAAGGTGAAGCGGAGCGAATGGAAGGATAGAGAGTGGAAGGAGGTGAAGAAGAAAGAAAAGGGAGGGAAGAGGGGAAAGAAGGGCTTTGGGTTATGACCCATGCTTTTGTTATCAAAATTTTCATGTGAGTGCTACATGTGGCAAACTGTTGTTTTGTTCGCGTTGCCTTTCATTGAAATGTGGATTTGATGGTGTATTGTCAATATTTTTCAACGAAACGAGGAATCTTTGTTGAAAATGACCTTTTCTATGTATCAGTGTTGTTGGCTGTTGTGAGTGTGCTATTTGGAAGCGCATAATTTAAACAGGATCTCAGTGTGTGCGAAAACCGAAATACATTGGAAAAGTTCATAAATCATGCAATGTCTGTGGCTTCGTCAATGGATTCCACAACCCTAGCTCTACTTCGATTACTTCATATTTTATGAACTCTTCGACCCTTTTTGGGGATATGTCGGTGTTGATGCCTGTATACAGGGATGTAATGTGCACTACATATAGTGCCATTCCATCGAGTCAAGGCATTGTATGTTATGGACTTCTCTTAATTTGGTAGTATTTGGAAATGCCACACGCGCTATCGAGCTTTCGGAAATCTGGTTTTCCTGCTCGTGTGTTGTTATGTTACATGAGATCCAATAGTGATGAGACATGATATGATGAAGTGAATTTCGATTTGCTTTGGAATTGACGTCAAAACGAACTTTGAATAGGTTTCCCATGACGATGATGTGATGTGAGAAGTGACATTGGCCGTACAGTTGTAAATGCAATGCTGGTTATTGTATTTCTCTTAGTTTTAGTGATATGGTTTCTGTTTGATCTTATAGAATCTCATCGTGAGAACTAATGTTTCTTCTTTATATCTCTCATGCATATAATCACCCTTTTCGTGATGCTACGCCACTATTTGTTAATACAAAGACTTGAAGATGACTGACTCAAGATGCCTATACTTCTTGGAGTGGCTACTCTGCTACGCTCATAAACATTTACACAATGGTTTGATCAGATGCCCCGGGTTCGATGTTGCTTCGGATATCAGAACAATGAGATTGAATGGTACCATAGCTTCAATACGCAGCAACTCTCTCGATCTCAGATTACGTTTATTCATAAATTTCATAAGTGCATACCTCTTGAAATAACAGCCGACCTTTTACGAAAATAAAGTGGAAGATTCTTTGTTTTTTTCACTTTTAAATATCATGTCTAAATGGAACATGCAGTAGCAACTTACAGAGAAAGGATACACAAAAGAAGAGGAAAGATGACAGTCTTATTGTTTTGGAGCCAGGTAAGCACCATATCTAACCCATCGCCTTGTGCAGAAAGTATTGGCAATCCAAATTTCGAGCTGCTACACATTCTAAATTTTTTCCTTACCTAAAATTAAGGGAGAGAACGTAATCATGAGAGGTTTGACATATTTCTGAATGAAATAGTCTGCAATCACCCCCTGTTGGATCTACTCATCCAAACTTGGCCACAAATAAAATCATCACATCTCACATTCTCTCACCATAAAACTGTGGCCATCATATACGCCTCCATCGCACCCCCGGCCCCCGCAACAAAACTTACCACTGCAATTAAAAACTTCAATGACATCAATTGATGTGTACAGCAATGCCACGCAACTAGAGTCCCATTGCAAGGACTACTTTCTCTGATCTATTTGAACCATGGTTGCATTGATGTGTCAACAGCCATATCTCAGCAACAATATGTATTGGGCCAATCTCACACATTTGAAGATTCCAACTAATGTATCTGACCATCTAATGTGACAATTACCTTCTAATGCTCAATTTGCCTGGCTCTTCCAAAATTGTCAATCTTCTGGAGGTAGTTGGCTCTTAGCTCTTACTCACTTTGATATCAGCTTCATTTCCACCTCACGGTAATCTATCATCTCCCAAAAGTAAGGGCCCCACAAATTCAACAACTTCATGAATATAAGTGGACCAAGCATCAAACTATATCATGTCACAGAGATGATGGTTTCTAGGAGGGCATGCATGCATTGAATTGAATAGACAGTGCTTGCCTGCCAGCAATCCAAAGCCTTTAGATTTTGAATAGGTAACTAACTGCCTAATTGGTTTTGGATATTCAAGAATTAATCTCCAAAGTGTAGCACAAGCAATGATAGGGATCCATGCACAGAAATGAACTCTGCTGGCTGACAGTTCTTTCGGAACCAAAAACTGGGTAAAACAACGTTTCTGACCCTCGTTTTACCCCAACAGATAGTGAACTGCTGATCACAATGACGTATAACATGTCAGAAGCATGTCAGGAACATGAGTTCCACAAAAGAATGTTCCATAAAATCATATACCATATATCACGGTCTTTAAGATCCCCAAAACGTCAAAAGATACTTTACAAATATCTAAATCTTTGCAAAGCTAGAGATGCTAACACCGGAAAAAGTATTGGTACCTTGACAGCTTACCTCTATTACAGCACTGTAAGTAAAAGCGGGTGCGTTTCCTCGATATGTTGCAGTTTTCCACTCATGGCCCACATTTTTGTCACACCAATTTACTATGCCCCCCTCCACCAATTTGTTCACAACAAGCTTGTGAAAGCTCAACTTTGCCTGCCCTGGGGAAGGAAGTGAGAAGTCTTTGCAATCTCATTGCTGTGTCATTGCGGTCATTGGAGAAGGCTACAATCATTTCAGAAGCAGCACTTCTCATTTCCGCGTAGAGTGTATGCAGTGAGATGTTTGAAGTTGAGAGACCAAGTTTGAATTCAAAAGTTGTTTGCTTGCATTAGAGTTATAAGGTAAACACAATGTTACCACAATGGTTTGGTCGATTTTGGTAGCATAACACATTTGTTATCATAATTTTAATTGATCCAATTCATCATGGTTATGAATGTAAAGAAGACCGATCTTGCAAAGGTCCCGGCCAGGAGATCATTTGAAATCAAGGAAAAACGGAATGCGGTCTGTCAAATTGACGCGCTCATTTCCTCAGGTTTGTCTCGGCACAATGCTTGCTGACATATTGGTACCTTTATTATCACCCCTGGACAAAATTGATCAAGAACGTTGATGAGTTCAACGATGGCAACAAGTTTGTGCTATACAACACAAAAGGCACGTCTTGTTGAGTTCACAAAAGTTGTACCAGTATCCTCAAAGCAGTAGAACCTGAATTCAAGTCTTTCATTTTCAAAGTTCATGAACAAGGTATTCAAGTGACAAACTTGATGGTTGCCAGAGAGGCTCCTCGAATTCTTCCGTCATTGGGGCAAAGACACTGCGATAGGCCGTCTCCATCCATCATTTCACAAGATCTCTTAGCCTCACCCAGCTCGTAGGGCCACACACAGCACAAAAGAATTTCCTCGAAACCGTGGTGGATGCAAAGGACTTCATTGCCATGGTGAAGCACAGATTGGCAAGGGGCAATTTGGATGACATCGTTAACATGGATCAGACTCCAATCCCTTTTTCATATCATTTGAGCAAAACGCTTGATGCCAAAGGCACGCAGACACATCACACTCGCAGTTACTTCACGGTGAGCTGAAATTGTTGACGCCATTACTCATTGTCAAGGGTAAGCCGAATGGGTGGATTGCACAACGGGAGTTCTCAATGTACCCTGCAGTGGGACGATACGTCTGTCAGGAGAGGCCTGGATGGATGAGGTGAGGATGCATGAGTGGATTGATGTTGTGTTGAAGCCATGGAAGGATGCTCAAGACTCATACAATGAAAGCATCCAGCCGCCCATCATTATCTTGGATGCATACCGTGTGCATCAGATGGGCTCTGTGGTGAATCGCCTCAAAATGATGGGTATGGAGGTTATTCACATCCCCGCCGGTTGCATGTCCCTCTGTCAGCCAGTTGATGTGGGAATCAACAAACCCATCAAATGCGGATTGCGTGAGGAGTGGGAGCAGTGGATGGTTGAAGGAGAGGGGATTGTCAATGGGCTGACAAAGGAGACTTTTCGTAAAATGGTGACAGTATGGTTAGTTGATGTCTACACCAACATTTCTGAGAAGATCCCGACCAACGCTTAGAAGAAGAAGGGTTACAAGTGGTTCTCAGTTACATTAATTAATTTTAGTAATTGTGTGTTTGTATCAATTGCTTTTGATAGGACTCAAATTTAATTTAGTCTATTAGGGTTAGGCGCCACCTTGTCCTTTGGCTGCATTTGTCGTTTGGCTGCCTCCCTGTCGTCCTGTCCCTCCTGTCCTCCCTCTGAATCAGTTTTCTCCAAAATCATCAACCGGCTCCGCTTAGGCATATCCACGATTGCTGTGATACAATGCCTGCATGCTCCCATTCTCATGATCAGGAAGAACTATGTCAGTGATCCTCAACAGCAAACAGTCGAGCCGATGTTCATGTACTCCACATGCGTATTCTTGCACTGTGAAGCAAACTTGACAGCCGTCTGTTCCATCATCCTGCTCCTTGTATATTGCAAGGTTTGTCTTCTTGACGAAATGTAAATGAACCAATCTGCCTACACCATTGCCGTCTTTCTCAATAAAGTCATCCCCACATCCGTAAGGATGCACCTCACAACTGTTAGGGAGAAAACTGACGAGAACAATCTTCATCGTGGGAGTAATTTTATGTGTTGTGTGTGGTGTATGAACCTTATGTTATGAGTTTTAGCATCATACTCCACAACCTATGCAGAGAATGTCTGCGACATGTCTTTGAAATGTCACCACAACATGACATTGTCGCCAAATTTTGGTGACACGGCTCATGTCGCGCAACATCTGCCCAGTCATTCACTATTTACAGGGCTCAGTCATGTGTCGTGACTATCTGTCATCTCCCTACAATACATGATACATACGTACTTGTGAAGAGCAGCATGAATCAACTTGCAGATCACCAAGCACGCCCATTTTTGCATTGCCCCATAGCAAAACAAGACAGTGGGATTTCCGCTCGACCCAAGCGTCATACCCTTCTATCTCTGTGAGTTTATCGAGTTTGAGCCGCGAGTTGGCACATCGTCTTCCCACCAATCGCGGCAACGCGGCATCTGTGACCCCTTAAAAAGACAGGTTGATTGATGTGTTATGGCGAGTATTGATTTTTTATTTGCCAAACTATTTAATTGAAATTTGCCACGACTGACCTGCCATTCCTCCCCATGCTCCTCCCACATGAAATGAAACAACAACGACCGGTGTTGCGTCCCTCCAGAGTGACAGCCTTGCCTTCAAACAAAGAACCAGGTCCATTGCTCATCTGGTTTGGAAGCTCTCCCATTTCCATTTTTGCCATGCGTCAACTATTTAATTGAAAGTTGCCACATCTGACCCTGCCAATCCTCCCCACACCCCTCTCACAAAAGAATTGATTGCAAACGACCGTCGCCGCGTCATTCAAGGCAACAGCCTTGCTGTCAAAAAAAGAATCAGGGCCATTGAGCACTCAGTTTGTGAGTTCTCCCATTTTGTTTTTTATATCTCAACTGTTTAATTGAAAGTCACCCTACCCTGCCATTCTTCCCCACACCCCTCCCACATCTAATCAACCACAGAGGACCGTCGCCGCGTCCTTCCAGAGCAACAGCCCTGCTGTCAAAAACAGAAGTAGGTCCATTGCTCACCCGGTTGGTGACTTCTCCCATTTTGTTTTTTTATTCTCAACTATTTAATTGAAAGTCCCACATCTAATCAACCACAGAGGACAGTCAACGCGTCCTTCCAGAGCAATAACCCTGCTGTCAAAAAAAGAATGAGGTCCATTGCTCACCCGGTTGGTGATTTCTCCCATTTTGTTTTTTTATTTTCAAATTTTTCAACTATTTAATTGAAAGTTGCCAGTACTGACACTGACATTCCTCCCACACCACTCCCATATCTAATCAACCACAGAGGACTGTCACCGCGTCCTTCCAGAGCTATAGCCCTGCTGTCCCATCTCCTGCCACCCCTCCCTCCCTGAGGTACACATCCCCATGCCGTGCCCTCCCATGGCTTCTATTAAAGCCAAAATCAAAGTAGGACAATTGTCCACTCCAGTGGTGAGGTTTTCAATTTTATGTGTGCTCTACTCATTAATTCGAACTTGACACCCCTGGCCTGCGCTCTTTCTCCACCCCACGCTGCACACTCTTGTGGCAGATATCTAACTGTCAAAAGGAGAAGGAAAATTGACCACTCCTATGGTGAGTTTTGGCCTTTATCTGCCCAACTATATTTTGTTGAAACTCAACTCCTCTGATCTGAGAACTTCCTCCACGCCCATTGTCAATGAATTGCAACCCTATACTGTGCCCTCCCACGGAAAAATTAATAGGCAAAAAAGAAGAAGGACAATTGACCAATCTCATGGTGAGTTTTGCATGGTTTTATTTGAAATCTATTTCATTGTAACTCAATGCCCCTGATCTGTGGTCTACCTCCCCACCCCTCCGCCATGAATTACAATCCCCATATGCCCTAACGCTGTGCCCTCCAATGGAAGAAATTTAACAGGACAATTGACCACTCCCATGGTAAGTTTTGGACTTTTTTGTTTGCTCAATTATTTCATTGTATCTCAACATCCCTCACCTGCAATCTTCCTTCACTGCCCTCCTTCATGAATAACAAACACCACAAATCACTACCCATCCTCCAGCCGCACAATTATAACAGAAAAAACAAGTGACAGTTATCCATTCCTCTGGTGAGTTTTTGACAATTTTATGTGCCCATCTATTTAATTGAAATTATCGGCCCCTAACCTACCATCCTCTCACTCCCCCCAACCATGAATTACAATCCCCACTACCAACTACCTTTCTCTCATGGCATCAATCTAACAGGTTTTGTGTAATGATGTAATTGTTTTCTCAAGCATGATTGTTTTTAGTCCAACATACAAAAGTAAAAAAATATTATGGCGTAGAGACAGTGTAATGATGTTTTTTTACAAATCTACTCCTACTACACAGAGGGCAAGTATTTGTTAGTAAATCTGTTAGTAATGAAGTAGGAGTAGTACTGTCCTTATTTTGTTAGTAAGCATGTTCGCAAGAACATATGTTGTTACTTAGACTGATAGCAAGTGTGAAAAAATGATCGAGAGCAGTACTAACAAACCATTCCACAATCAAAAATGGTTTTGCTTGAAATTGTGCTAAATTAGGCTAGTACAACCCATACATATGATTTGTTAGCAAGAGATTGTTTTTCACTAGCACTCTTGCTAACATCTCGTTTGCAGTGGGGTGTTCAGAGCTTGGGTAGAGGATTGGGAGGACGAGTGCATTAAAGATAAAGATGCAGTTGCTGAGGTTCGGTTGTTTGAGAAGTATAAGGGGCTTGCATTTTTTGACCCAGTGGAGATTATTACATTCACTATTGTGGACAAGAACTTGGAGTGGTACAAATCTAGCAAGAGAAAGGGTATTGATGGTGGTTGGTATTTTGCGGCAACAAGTGATGAAGACAAGGTTGAATCATTTATGATTGAGGATGAATTGTGCCTGCAGATTGCAGGTCCTCCACAAGAGGATGGTATTGAAATAGTTAGAAGGGAGGTAGAACAAGAGGGTAATGAGGGAGAATAGTGACACTTAATTCTAAACTCTTTGTTGTCTCTGGGTCAATACTGATTATCGTAGATCACACTATCTACACTGGGTATCTTACATTGCATTTCTAATGAAGAGTAAAAAGACATTGCCAAAGAGATGTTATATGTTCTCATGTCTTCTAGACACCCCACGAAGTAATGTCTTCGTGACGTGTCGCGGCGACATTCCGAGACATGCCTTATGTGTCGTGAGAAATGTCAGGAAGAAATGTCTTTGGTACCCCCCAGCCGACATGTCGTGTCGCGACATGTTCCGCATAGTCTACAACCAACTGGAGTATTGGGGAGGGAATCATATGGGTGTGTTGCTATTGACAAGGAGAATCGATGTAAGATGTGTTTAGAATCTCGGGCAACGTTTCACAAGGTGAAAACACAAATGTCAGCAAAATCGGCAAAGCATATATTATAATCAGTGGGATCCTAAAGACAGTGATATACTGTAGTACTCTAGGAAGAATTCAAAGAATATTACCATCCTTTTTTGGTGCATCTGGTGCACCATTACTAACTTTCCCCATGATAATCCTTATGGTGCATCTTGTGCAGCATAACTCCATGATTCCTACATAGCCTCCATAGGGATTCAAAAAGACACATTTGCCCATCCAGAGGTAATCTGGGCTGGGCATCATTTATTTTTTGGCAGAAATACAAAAGCACAATTTTTGGCCAATTAACACAGGAATGTTAGGCATATGTATATTATAATATTGCCAAAAGTTGTACCAGACTGCTCTAGAGGGCCATATCTAAAAAGTCCGGTTGTCAGATCTACCGTAAAATGCGGAGCATAAGCACCCACAAATGTTAAAAGATGCATTTTAGTTGTGCTGATACAGTGTTACAAGCTAGTGATATTAACACGGTGAAAAATTATTGGTATCTTAAAACTTACCTCGAGGTAGGGATATTGTACTTACGTCACAACACATCACAGTTCGCCCTCCATGCTTCGTCCATGCTGAGAACTCCGACACCATGTGTGCGAGATGTTATGGTAGTGACTTCCGACGGAATCGGAGGTTTCTCGGCAACCATCGGGAGTCACGGGGAGCGCTACATGTGGGCGTGATGCTGATGATTTGGAGAAACTACCCAAGAGGGGTTAAGGGAACTACGTTTATTTTTTATATGATTAGTAGTTACTTCCATAACAGAGTACCATAGGTAACATAATAATAATATATGATGTCTTGCCATGCCTTCCGTTGTTTAATAGTCATAGTATTGTATAAACTTTTCCTCGTATCTGTAGATAAGACATATTAGATCAGGCAATATACGTATCATTATTTTGCGGTCGCCATGAAGATACCGGTAGGTAGTGTATGTGCGCTACCCATCGTACCTACTTGCCATACAATCTTTTCCGTAGCTTTACTCTCTACCTCTAGAGGTAGATATACCCATATCGAAAAGACACACCTAGCATACCTCGTAGTAGGAACAGGTCGTATATATCATGAAGTATGTGATTCGTGATTCCGCAGAACTCATTCACAGGTCTTACGGTATGATGTCATACTGTGTCATCCAACGGTTCGTGTCTACAGTGGTTCTCATTAGGATACCTGCGCATTCGTGTGACGTGGTGACAAACTGGAGATCAGATACGTGAACAGTAACGGGACCGGCTTTTAATTACCTTTAATGGTGAACGGGAAAGCCAATCTCCAAAAGAAAAGCCAATCTCCAAAAAGAAAACCGGATACCTTATCATTTTCACGTAGGAATAGTACGAAGATTGGTAAATGCCAAAAAAAACTAATTCTCCAAAAGAAAACCAATCCCCAATATTTTTGCCGACCTCGATAGGTGGCTATTTTATTTAAGCCTTAAAGACGAAATCAAGACTTTCATGAGAAGATCAATTCACGATTAGATCTATTTTGAATAAGAATTGATCGAAACCGATAGTTGCCTAGGACGTGAAATCATAGGTTAGCCATGATCACTGATCTTAGATTTTCTACATTAGAAGTAGATTTTTGAAGTTAGATGGTTAGTTCTTTTCTAGCCATATGATTTTTCTAAATCATACACTCTAGATCTAACAAATTTTGAGTATCTATTTTAGCGAAACTCGTAAATCTGTTTAGATTCTAATACTGCATAATAGAGTTTTAATTAGTGTTGCTATATTAGAAGTAGATGGTATCCATTTCTTTTAGTGCATTTCGAATCAGTCGTGTATAATATTATAGTATCATAACGTTATGCCTAATTACTTTGACAGATAATCTACTACTGTAGGTATGGTAGTACTACCCTACCACTGTACCCGTCCAGTTGTAGCTTACTCGCATAGATATGTCTTTTAGTAAATAATCAATTTTCCTGGTGTTCTCTGAACCCCAGAGGGTTTTAGTTCTAATTTATAGGTTAGAACACAATAAAAATGTAAATGTTCCGAAAATCGGACATTTGGGGCTTATACACTGGTGGTGCTTATGCTCCGCATTTTACTGTAGACTGAATAGTTTTTGTTCTAAAATTAAGATTCTAAAAGAACTCTTTCTCAAAAATGGTTCTTGGTTTCCGCTGATCATAGTTAGGAATAGTACAATACAAAAGTTGCGGTGCATTAGATGCACGGTAAGAGATGATTTAATGGACTTTGGTCAACGTGTGCTGTGCATCTATCTGTATTGTATAGAGAGTCGCACAGCAGCTGCGGGTAGGGATTATATTCTACGAATGAGGAATGGTTGGGGCGGCTCCTGTTGTGGCAATGAGTGCATTGGCCTACCATACTCCGCGTAAAAACGTACCCCTTTTTACCACGGAATTTTTTTGTTGACATCTGAACGAGAAGAGACGGGAAGGCAAGTTCCAATTCCCAATTCCCAATTCCAGTGGAAAAAGATGTTAGGGGCTCTCTTGTCTTAGAAGGATAGGTCTAGGATAGGTTGTAGGAAAGATCCTACAAAATGTTGTGTAGAGCATGATGGCAGCAGCTGCTCGCAGATCACAGGCAGAGCAGATGCGGGCCAGGACTATTGGAGGACTACTGTAGGCTTATTTTAGGCTATGGTCCGCTATGGTTTTGCGACTATCACGGTTCTGCACACAGAAATCTAAATCAACTCATCATTCATCAAGATCGCGTCAATTTACCGTCACGGCCAACCATGTCTTCAACTGAAGGTGCTCCAGTCCACGCATCCTCAAAGTCTGCGATGACTACAGATTCCAACATCGTTAGTCCCGACGTTCTCAACTCCACAAGAACCGATGGCGACAAAGAAAATACCATGCCCTCACGTCAGGTCAGACTACAGGATCTTAGGCGCCTCATCGAGATGGATGACCGATTCCACGAGGTGACGGTGGAACAGATCGAACGCGTTAAGATGATGCACGACAGGTTCATGCAAGGAGCCGTGTCTGATTTCAATTACAACACATTGTTGTTAGTCGCTTCTGTTTTGGCAGGCTTGGGATTAGTGTCGAACTCTACCGCAACTATCATTGCAAGTATGCTTGGTGCGATCAACCGCTTAGAACATCTCAGCACGAATCTCTGTTATTGTCACGAACTCACATCATCCACCGTAACTTATTTTTATTTCAGTGTCCCCGCTGATGGGGCCGGTGGCGGCTATTGCTTACGGTTCCACCATCTTCGATAGGAAGTTGGTTCGACTCGCTTGGACAACCGAGTTACTCAGTCTTTTCTTCTGTGTTGTAATTGGGGTTGTGATTGGAGCAACCACGGGAGCAACCCCCCTGGCAAAAGACTGGCTAACTGACGAAATGTTGACGCGTTGCACCATGTCAAATTTCTACGTTGGCATTCCTGTGAGTTATAGTTTAGTGATATTCGTTCGAAACGTGCTGTCTTGAAAACGTGACATGCTAAACAACAGCTTATTATCAGGTCGCATTCTTTAGTGGATTAGGAGTGGCAGTGTCCTTGTTGGATGAACAAACCAACAGTTTGGTGGGTGTTGCGATCAGTGCCTCTTTACTACCACCCGCAGTGAATTGTGGTATTGTATGGGTGGCTTATGCCTATTATCAGGCGGATAAATTTGACGTTGCCGGAGAGAATGCCAATTATAATTTCAAAACATTCTCTCATGCTGGATGGGTTAGCCTTGGTCTCACGCTGGTTAATATTGCTATGATCTGGATAAGTTCAATGATCATGTTTCGCTTGAAAGAGGTTTTGCCCATTCAAAAAAAAGTGTTTTGGTCTGATTTAGGAATTGCAAGAAAGATCTATCAGGGTAAAGCAGTTCTTGCGAAACAAGCCTTCAGTTCTGTCCGTGACGAAGCCTTTTCCGGGAACGAAGAGAGCGGTCCCTAGAGAGATATGTGTGATTTTGATTTGCCGTATAAACGTAGTTTGTTTGGATTTGTGTTGTAGGTAGTATTAAATTATATGGACCTCAAGCTCGTGTTTATCTTCACGTGAACTAGAGAACAACTTCAACTTTTCATCATGAAAACACAAGGCAGATGTCCATTCAACCCATAGAACCTAACAATATCACACATCATTAACAAATCTGCTCCCAAAATTCCACCAGCCCCATCACTGTTAAGGGCATCTAGTACTGGCAAATCACCAACATCGATATTTATCCCAGATTCAAACTCAGTTCCTCTGACACTAATTCCTGGAGAATACTTACCTATGCCAGGATTCTTCCCCTGAATGTTCCAACGTCGCTTGAGTACGTAGCGATGAGTCAATCTCAATGCTGTGTTATCTGCCCCCATTGCCCCGATCTCATCTCTGATGAGTTCAATCTTTTCAGAGCTTGACGTGAAGCCTAGATCTGAAACTCCTCTCCAATTCAGAAGAGTACTCGCAGCACCAGTGTCTATGAGGAGCTTCACTGGTCCTCGACCATCAAGCATGGTGTCTATAGTATATATTCCAAGTTTGGTCATCTCTAGTGATCCCTCAGCAACAACGGTCGTTACTTCACTCATCTGTACGGAAGGGCTGGGAGCTGTTTTATACAAGCGCAACTCGTTGTTGCCAAAATCGAAATCCACGCATTCAAACTAGAAAAAATGAATGGAAAAATACATTCTTCCAGGCGACCAAAATTCCATAAATAAGACACACCTTGCTCAGAAACGACAGCCCCAAAATCCCATCCAGTCCTTCTGGTAGTGCACCAATATCATTAACTGCTGCCATACTTATCATACTGCCGCTTGAACCATCTATCTCATTTACGTCGACTCCCCCAACAATAAATTTCGTTGTAGAACCATCTCCCCACGTTGCTACATCATATCCACCTTGTCTGACTGCGCCTGCTGTCGTCATAGAGGCTCCACTTTTCACTGTGCGTATTATTCCATTCGATCGTGACACAGCCTTGGGGGAGAGGACTATCCCAGAACATGCAGTATCCACCAATAACGTATATTCTGCCTCTGCCAAGGTTGTTTTTGATTGCAGTTTTACTCTTACTGCGGCAAATTTCCCAGGCGAAGGCCGAATGTAGATATCCTGAGAGTTTCGGGCGGACACCTTATTTACCGAATCCAGAGTGTAGTACTCCAAGGGCACTGTTATTGTCGCTTCCGTATCGAAAGGTAATGTTGTATCCGCATTGGCGTCCAAATTTGGTGATGTCACGCTTGTCGATTGTTTACTCGATTCATTTGCAGGTTGAACCCAATTGAGCTCATCGAACACTGCGCTGTCATTATCGGCGCGTCGTCTCTTCTTTTTCTTCTTTGCATTCACATTTGCATTTTCAACGCCTGATGTTCGTGCCCGATACAATCGCTGCACTAATTCCTCCTTTTCAAAAGCATTCGCAGTGGAGATATTCAACGCCTCCAATTGAGTCTTGATCTCTTTCGCTCGCAGAGAACGTATCGACTGAAGTAGGTCATCATCATTCTCAATCACAGCTTGCGATTCTCGTGAAAAAAATTGTTTATGTGAAGTGAAACGAAAGGTGGTAGATGTTGACCCCAGAGATCGTAGAGTGCAGTAAGCGTTTGGAAACGTGAATGCATGGTTGCGCCACGGCAAGAAAGCCACGGCAAGAATGAGCATCAAATGCATAGTTTGACGAATAGGTAGTTGTGAGTTGTAGTATTGATGCTGTCCGACGTTTATGAATTCATCCTGTTTCTTTCGGATTTGATTTTTGTAGACTGAGTCAGCTTGATAAGAAAGACGGCTCTCTCTCGCGTAGAGAGAGTGCCTGAGAGAGAGCGTCAGTTCTTCAGCAGTTCTCATATCCCAGTACTTTTGCTGCCAATACGGCAGCATTGCACGTAGCCGTGGTACATTTCTACAGGGATTTGAAATTCTGCCACAGCTGGCAGAATTCTTGGACGATTCCTACGTGAAAATTTAGTAAAAATCCCATGGGCCCAGAGGTTGTAACAACATTATTGTGAAAAAGAGGTCGAGGCTATGTGCCATTGTAAAATAATGCCAACAATGGTTTCCATTAAGCCCGGTGAATTGATTCCAAGGTCTACATACTACTCACATACCAGAGACCATTCCATTGGATCGTGCTAGTGAGTAGTATGTAGAAATTCCATCTCACTCGCTTAACCGCAAAACCCTTCTATCATCCCAACCGATAATTTCATTGCAAACCATCGTTTCACCGCAAACAATAGTACCAATAGTTTAATCATCGCAAGCAATCATTTCAATCTTCGCAGTTGTCCAATCTTTCATCGCAAGTGGTCGTTTCATCGCAAGCGCTTCTTTCCACCATAACGATCATTTCCACTGAAACGATCGTTTCATCGCAAAGGAGATCGATTGTTTAATCGCGAACGATCCCTTGCAAACAATCCATCTCTAATGATCCATCGCGATCGATCATTTAATCATTAACAATCCCTAGCAAATGATCCATCGCAAATGATCTATCATGAACAATCCAACGCGAACGAGCGTTTAATCAGGTGCGTGTCATCGCCAATGATAGTTTCTTAACGACTGACGATCAAGTGTCATCGCGAACCAACGTTTTATCACTAATGACTTCTTTGTGCATGAACGTATCCTCCTTTGCAATTGTTTCAGCTCAAAACAATCAGTATATAGCAAACGAAGGTTTCTATCGCAAACGTTGTTTTCATTCGAAAACATCGTTTCATTTCAAACTGCAATACTTGTCTCACAACTGAATAGTTTGAACAACAAAACTGCATTTTTCTTCTCCTTTTATTGCCTTGACAAATCTAATGTAGTTAGAAACTTTAGCCACTCTTGTAATCAGCTGCCACTGTTGTAGGCCTCTACTTGTAGCAACCACCCTCTGAACGCCCTTTGCAGACGTAGACTCAAATCAGGCGCAGTTCTAGGGTGGTTGCCACATTTAGTCGCTTAACATCATTGTTCCTCCCCTGACACGGTTCAGCAGTCATCTGCCCGAACAGTACTTGCAGGTACCCCCTCAAGGACAGAAGACATCGCATATGTGCACTGTCAGAATTGTAGATGCAAAGTTTGCAATTTTAGTGTCATGGTTCTAACACAGTTAGTCACAGCGAGCAACAAGAACTTTCCACAAGATGATCCCTCAATCTCTGCCCTCAAGTCCATGGCCTTAGCATTGAAGAGCATGGATGAACCAAAAGTAGACTTTGGTTTTTGCTGCTCATTTAAGCAGTCCATTCCATCATCTACCAAGAGTACCATTGTTACTCCTCCTCCCTTAGTTTCACATGTCTGCTGCATCCGCGTCCAAAAATTGTTGAAAAAGACACCGTCCAGGACATGTCCTGGACACGTCCAGACATGTCCTGGACATCTCATGTTTTTAGTGTTTTCAAATGAGGATGCAGGACATTCAATTTTAAACACAGAGGACACGGCAGGACGTGAGAGGACATGGCGTGTTTACTTCATTTAAGGGTCCTTTTTGATACTTTCACGTGAACTATACCAAGAGTGGTGGCTGTTGAATGCATATTACATTCATTTAAGTGCAATCCATAAGGCTTGCAGTACAAAAATACTTAAGATACCTTGGCATTTGCCTATGATACGGTTATGTAATGTATGTGAGTCAAAACTTCTGAGGACACGGTGTGGACATGTGACTCAAAACTGACGTATGTCCTCGTGTCCACAAAAAGCTGTGTCCTGGAGAAATTAAAGACATAGGACATGTCCGAGGACACGTCCAGGACATGTGAAACTAAGCCTCCTCGGACCCCTGAGCTCTCAATAGCAGAACCACCTGATACTGATTTCGTTTTGATCAGTGACGAATCTGCCAACAAGAAGTGTCGTAGATATCTCAGGAACCACAAGGATAATGATCATGCCACTGTTAACTTTCTTTTTGCTTACTTCCAAGATGCTACACCACCAGCATCAATGAAACCAGCCATTTACCTTTTTGTGACTCATTATCAATGGACGCTCATAGTCTTGACTAAATTCCCACCGCACATTGCTATCAAAAGAAGTTGAGGCATTGAACCTATTCGACACCGCATACTTTAGGAGATCTGCACCAAATCTGATCACCCAGTCGTCTAAGGCGCCGGTTGGATTATTCAACTTTTTGCGTATCTGCTCCATGGATGGCATTGCTTCATTGTTCATTTGTGCATATTCGATGACAAAGCACTTGACTACTTTTCTTATGATATAAAGGCTCTCGACACAAATTTTCATTCCATCACTCAATACACATTCATTGAACTCTGTATTCTTATCAAGACCCCATTTTGATTTGTTGTACTGGTATTGTTGGTAGTGTTTTAATGTCGACACAGGTTTCATTGGATGGAATGAATCATCTGCTACGGCTGCATTCTCATTATCAGCTGCACCGTTACCATTGTCCACTACACAGTTTCTATATTATACAGCGCACACCACATGGGATACCGACTCCGAAACACATCTGTTTGTTCCTCGGTGAGTCAGTCAGGGAAGTCATCATCTTCCAAATAACCTCAATTCAGAACTTGATTGCGGTATAACCAACCTAGCAATTGTCTACCTATTGGGTTGACATGATTGTAATGTCCATCTCTCTCTTCATCAGATAATTGAACAATGACTATCTGGCAGATTTCAGAGTCTCCATCAACTAATGCGGCAGATACATATAATCGTATGTCAAACCGTAACCATTGCCTGGTGAAGGAGCTGTTTCCTGTTCTTGCTGAAAACACAATCTTTGAATGTTGCACTCCCATAGCGACAGTACATGATGTTACCACAAAGATCCTTAGCTGCATGAGCCTGTTGAATTGTAGTAGGGCTCTGCCTTGTTTTTATTTCAACAAACATAACTTCATCGCCTTCCTTGACAAAGGTTACATCTGGCAATGAAATTGTCCCAACAGCAATTGCATCTGGATAAACAGCCAGCCAGCCACAAAAACGTTTTGACTGTAGCATAGCAACCTCAAAGACATCCAAAATCCATTTCTCATGTGACAATTGCTGCAATACAAAGTCCTCATTTTCGGTTCCCTGCCTCATTACATCACTGGATGAATGTCTACCAAACCAAGAATCTATGCACTTATTCAACATCAAGACTTTCCAGTCATCATCACCTGACGCATAACCATGGTCATCATTAAAAGATGACCGGAGTGTACCAGTGAATCACGTTTCCCTCCCAATAAACCAATTGCCTGTGTGCTGTGTGATGGTATGTGGCTCACTACTCTCTTGTAATTTAGACTCGACGATGGTTCCATTTCTGAATGGACGCCGCACAGAAAAAAGATAGCTCGCATCTATAGACATATCCTTTGTTGATTGCAACCCAGACATTTGCAGTGCTTAAATTGATGTCGTGACCGGTGTTGAAGAATCACAGATGTTTGACAGCAGTCTTCTTGTTTTATATGTCTCTGACAACATATGCATAAATGGTACAAGTTGAACTCTCACTGCCTACGGCACCCCATACCCAGCCCCCGAAAAATAAGTTGACACATTCCTCCCACAGCTCACCCCCACCCCCCACCCCTCATTCTCAACCCCCAAACACCCCATCTACATGTTTTTTCTGTGTCCCAAATACGGACACCTTTTTCATGTTGAAGTCCTGTGGATAGGACACTTTTCTCATGTTGAGGTCCTGTGTATAGGACACTCCAACACGTTTTTTTTCCAGTCACACTTAGTTGATTGTTGCGTTGTCATGTGTTCACCTACTGCTGTCGAGCCCTCGGGCGAAACTATATACGCCATAGTTCGGTCCCTGAACGCACCGTTGATTGTTAACCTAACTAAACGTCACGGAAAAATCCCACCTTTAAAATTAACTTTTTAATTGAAAGGAATCCGCCATTCCACCCCAAAAAAGTATCGGTTTTTACGATGCTGACTTGGGCACCTCCATATTTAGATCCATCCAAAATAAAGGGCTCAAACAAAGCTATTTTTGCATCCGCATTCAGATCATTTGCGCTTCTTAGCTTCATAATGAAATCCTGTGCCACATCCAGGTAGATAAAAGTAGTTTTGGATCCTATTTCTGACGTAATAGTACTCATGGAGTACCCAAGAACACCAACTGTCAACACGTTCTTCTTTCCTCCAAACCCACGATCCATTTTTAACCCTACATAATGATTTTGGGAAGAAAGAACTGGAAGGCGTTTGCACAACTCTAAGACATTATTCTGGTCGGACTCTCCAACGACACTTAAACTCATTCCAAACATAATTCCGGTGTGAGCAAATGCAAAGAAATCCGAAACTACCCCATCCTTGCCAGCTTTCCTTAGACTGTGTGTTTGTCTTGCCTGGTTGACATTGCGTGCACGTGAACCTATTAGTTCATCATTGAGGACTACTTCACCACATTTCCTGTTCATAACAATGTCCAGTGTTGGCTGGAACATGAGTTTATCTCACTCTTCTAGTTTTAGCAAACGATTTTTTTCTGAAACCAAGTGCCATTGGTATCATCATCACCGCATCTCCCTGCAATTTCATAGCCTCCAAGACTTTTGAGGATAGCAATGTAACCGTCTTTTTTCATTAGCGTTACATTGTATGTTGATTCAATGATAACCCCAAGCGAGTCAAAGAACACATCATTTGATACTCAAAATCTGCTTTGAATGAACATTGTCCCAAAGAATTGGTGCATCTGAGTAATGGTGGCTACAGCATGATGTCCATTTTTGACAAGTTGCTCTATTGTATGCATCTGAATTTTCTCTACAGCAGTATTTGAAAATAGCACAGTGAACAGGGCGGCATCATCATTATCAACCCCATGATGAAAGCAATACTTGGATACACTATCTGCCATGTTCAAGTATGTCTCTCTAAACCTCTTTGATGCATACTGCTCTGCGTATTTGGATTCCGAGATGATTTGGCACTTAGACATGTTAGGCTTCTGAAGAAAGATCCAACCACCCTCCTTGACACAAGACCTTATATGGGCAGGAAGTTCCTTCATCAAAGGATTTACATCTCCTCCCTTAAACTGGCAGATGATTCCTTGATTAAAGGATTTTCATCTCCTCGTCCTCCTCTACCTATCCTCGGCCCGGCATTCGACCTCCTCTGCTCCTACCAGCGGTTTGACCCACTCTGCCTCTAACAGGCGTTTGGCCCCCTCGTCCTGTCACACCATAAGCTGAGGCTCCTTCAGCAGAAGTTTGACTTGTTTTTGGCCTCCGTATAGCAGTATGCGTAACATCGTTCTGGGTGGGTGCATTTGCCAACATAGGGTCAGCCCCGGCAGAGCCAGCATTCAAGCTATTACTTGACATCTTATGTAGTTTTTTTTTGATGTGTGTACGCACAGACAAAGTTGGAAGCAATGCTTGTGATGTGGAGGTTTGGTTACGAATGACAGACAAAGGTTGCTGTGGTTTGCCTGGGTTGATATGTGTTCTCCGGGACAAAGTTGGAAGCAATTGCGGGCAATGTCAATGTTTTGTTACTAATGTTAGAAAATGGTCCTTAGGAATTAGTATGAAATGAAATTCTGCCGACTGGCAGAATTTTGATGTTTACAATATAGCACAAAACCAAATTCTGCCGAGTCAGCAGAATTTCAAAGTATTGGGATATATTTTCAGTCTGATCACCTTTTGTGTGAAAGCCATAAAAGCAAGCAAAAATTCCGGTATGCTCAAACTAAACTACTGACATGTGGGTTTTAGGTAGAGATGGCTCTTCAAGATTTGGCCCTTTGAGATTGAGATCTTATTCGAGGATCTGAAATACTGTGTACACAAGATCCCATTCAAGATTCCACTTGAGATCCTATTAGACATCTCCCACTCGAGGCCCTGTTTGAGATGCTAGATAGAGTACATTATAACAGTTGGTCAGGGGTCTGCCTCTAAAATTTGCCTGTCCCATTAGATGTTCTTTACTCATTTTTACCTCGGATTTGGACCGCTCTCATCATCCCTTACAGATCTCTCATGTCACTTGGGACAAAACTCACAGTATTGACCATGATGTGGCTAATCGTAGATGTCAGATTTTCAGCCTCAGTTGAGGCCAACCTGAACATTTAGTCATCTAGTAGTTTGTTAGTGATATTGTTCACAAGACTAAAAAAATAGATCTACTAACAAACTACTAGTAAAAAATTATCTAGTCCCATGTGCCCACTAAAGATGGGTCATCGGAATCTGACGAAGCCATAGATTGTGTTGCCATAGCTGCAACTGGCGCAGCAGGCTGAGCTGGGGTGGTGACAGCGATATGGGCTTGATTAGACATGGCTGTCATGATTGATGTCTATGATGGATCTCATGATTGTGATTGTGAGTGATTGAGTGGGTGTGCATTTTCCAACATGGGTTGATGAAATATCACCTCTTTTTATTACATATTTGAATAGATCTTGTCAAGCCCTGCAATATTCACTGAGCGTGATGTAAAAATTCATAATATTGACTGAGATATAAAATATTTTGTATTTTGTTAGTACACTACTAGTAAAATCTGGGAAGGCCAGACCAATTTTTTGTCAAACGGCTAAACCGATTACAGTGTGCTCTAGTCAAATCTCACTCATATGTATAAGTTCTTAATCATCAAGATTTTTTCAAAATCTTAGTTGTATTGAAACTGAGCCCCTTTTCTTCTTCTTCTTCTTCTTCTTCTTCTTCTTCTTCTTCTTCTTCTTCTTCTCCTTCTTCTTCTTCTTCTTCTTCTCCTTCTTCTTCTTCTTCTTCTTCTTCTTCTTCTTCTTCTTCTTCTTCTTCTTCTTCTTCTTCTTCTTCTTCTTCTCCTTCTCCTTCTCCTCCTCCTCCTCATACTCCTCCTCATACTCCTCCTCCTCATACTCCTCCTCCTACTCCTACTCCTACTCCTCCTAGCGTGCGGGGCGCACGCACACATTTACAATTAAGAGTAGACAAGCCACCTTGTTTGTAAACCTTGGACTTCCTCTGTTTCTACGAATTGCATTCTGACTACCTTGCTACAAAAAATCTTGCAGCGGCTGCTAGTAATATTATTATACTAACATGTGAAATAATAATATTACAACGTAGTGGTATGAAAATGTTGAGTTCCAATTTAAAAAAGGTCATCCTGACCAACATGATTGTTCTCTCCTCTTGTTCAGGCAAAGGTGGCAAAAATATGTCCAAATTCACCAAATAATGCAAGTGTTTATCCATTTCATTTTTAGCCAACTGACAGTAATGTTTATGAAGCAACCTCGGGTTCTCCTTAATTAACACCATATGCCCGACAACTTCTTCCTTCAGTCTAGGACAGCAAAGAGAACGATTCTTTTGGTGTGGCTCCAAATGCCCTCGGAAGGTGCAGAAGCAGCAGTGCTAGGTTTCAAATTACCCAGTAATTACCCAGTAATTTAGGATTACTGGATAATGTTGCCTTTTTTTCAAGGGAAAGCTGTTCTTATCACAGTGAAATTACTGTCTAACTAAAATCAATTTAGGGTTGGGGTTAGGATAATCCATGAGACTCCTCCTGTGAAATTACTCGGGAATATACAGTAATTCTTGGGGGGGAAACCATGATTACTATTAGAGTAATATTTTGGGGGATTTCGTGACAGTAACAAAAACAGTAATTTGCAACCTAGTAGCAGGGATGGCTAAGAACTTCCTAGCAAGATTGGCAGCACATGGATACCTAACACAATTCTATATCCACCACCCAATGGATTGTTGAACTGAGATTTTGCATTATACATTGGGTATACACCACTTTTTGCATCTCTAACGTGATGCTCCAATTCCATGACACATGTCTGTTGGATATATTCCTCATTCCTCATCTTCATCTGGCGATGTAAAATCAACGGTGCCATGAGTGTTGAGGTCACTGAACATCTTTGCCTTTATGCAAGACTGCTTTGCTTTCTTTTTATTTGGTGGAGTTGCTTCTAGTGTAGATCCTTTTGACACATGTGTAGCTTGATGTTGCGAGTGGACTTGTCATTTTTGGCCTTTGCTTGACTGGCCATCAAGTCAAGAATATCTGACTTCAACAGGTTGAAGTCAGTTTGTGTCAGAATGTCAGATATAATAGGCACACCATGTGGGTCAAGAAATGAAGCAAACATGAAATACTGGTGAACGCCCTTGTATCTGTTGAATTTCCCCAATTCACTGGACTACTAGAACTCAACTTACCAGTATCATCAGCAGGAATGTACCATTCATCAAAGTCTTCTAATAGAAGCTTGGACAGAGCAACAATACCTGGTAATGCATCATGAGAGTGGATGACATCAGCACATGATCGCTGTATCTGATAAAGTGCCACTGCAACTGTGGAGCCTGTGAAGTAAGCTTCACCCCCCAATATATGCTGCCAATAAGGCCAAAATCTCAAGAGTTATTTCAACTTGATGCAGAACAAGCCACTCTCCTTGTGTAAGATTCTGACAAGTTAACTCCTCAGTAGTAAGGAGACCTTGAATTGCTTTTTTAGGGACACCAATCGCTTGATACTTCTATAAGTTGACCACCACCTTGTTTCAACATCTTGGAGGATCTTCTTTGGTCTGGGCTGTTCATTTTACTCCTGGATGTTGTTGGAGCTTTGGAAATTCAGAATTTTAGACATTTCCTGAGTAATACTTTCAAAGTAACCATTAATACTTCTCATCTTTTTCATTGGGATATCAACATCAACATCAAGTATAATTTTTGCTAATGGAATTGAATTAACACGAACAAACAGAAATCCCATGAGATTCAAGGTAACATTTACATATAAGTAGTTCACAGAAAGAAGATACTCACTATTAAAAGCTTTAATGGCATTGCGGTGGAAGTTGTAGTCAGTATAATACCCATGTCTAGGTTCATTTTCCCTGCAATACTGCCCCAACTTCCCCATATTGCCAGTTGTATCAGTAATGCCGATGGATCCAAAACAATTGTTGCATCATCCTAGAATTGACTTAATACACTCCATATGTCCTTATAAATAGCCTCTCCAGTTGTTGAACCCTTGAAGACCTTAAAGTCAAGCAGCATGAATCTAAAACCCAGTTCTCATACACAAAGTGTGCAGTTACTGTTGAATATGTCTCATCATTTGGTCCAGTCCAATGATCTGTGGTCAACAAGACTTTACAGCCTTTCATCTCAATCTGGGTAGCTTCCCAGGCATACCTACCCATAATCATGACCTGCTCACAAGTTGCACCACGGCTCACTCTTATAATGCCAAAGGGTTCTTGTTAAATGGCTCAAACTGTTTCCTAAACATTGGGGCTTCAATCATTGAAAGTGGCACAGCTTCTTGTACCATACACAATGCTGCTGCCTATCTGACTTGATTCTATGTCCTGAATGCCCAGATAATGCTCTTGTGGTTTGATAGGAAAGAACTGACCAATGCACCAGATTGCTCTGATGTTACGCCAGTCTTAGAGTTGGTGTCCTGTGTCTTGACAAACTCACTCCGATGATGGGATTGGAAATGACATTTGAGACCACTAGTGTTGCCACTCTTCAGAGCAACAGTGCTGTGGGTATAAGCATGCTCCTCAAAACAAAGGATGCAAGATACCTTGTTCTTACAGCCCTTGTGGTGGATGGGGTTGAACTTCATAAAGTTATTCCACTATTTAGACTGTACTCCTGTAGCATCGCACAACTTCCACTCGACCTTGGCTTTAGGTTCTCCATCTCCAACAGAACCTCCAACAATGTCCATCTTTTTATCAACAGTGCAGCTTTTGGATGCAGATCTTTCTTGATGGCTCATGGCTCATCCATAGAAATACAAGGTCGCTTGCTCTGTTTAGAAGCAAAAGAGTTGACGGGAGGACTATTGACATGTATTGGTACTGGCTTGAGGGAAGGCATCGTATGTTGTGCATCAAAAGTTGCAGATTCCAGAGGCCTTTTGTTAGCAAAGCCATTGGGAAGATGCATGCTTGAGGGAAAAATGAAAATAACAATCAACCATCTTACTTCTTTTCATGTTGTGTATCCTAGTAAGACAGCACACTGTGCAACAGTTAACACACAACACAGAAGATTAACACAACAGACAATACAACAAACACTGTGTAGATGTGTAATACAAATTAGAAAGCAGAACACAACATGTTTATTGCCATGCTATGGACTCACGCACATCCTTAATAAATAAAATATATAGTAAATATACATTTCATGTTATGTCATATGTGAGCACAAAGCACGCACACACTTCTGACTTCTGGCACACATCAGATACAAGATCTGCATGTTGATAGATACGTGCTTATGTATCTACATGAGTTGTGCGTGTACGTAAAAAATCTCATCTCAGATCTTGGATTGGATTGGTTTGAGATGAGATATCATCTCAAACAAGAAATTCTGGTGCCTTGGGATCGAATTCTCAAACAAGAACCATCTCTAGTTTTAGGACCGTTTATAGTGCAAATTAATCCTAGAATCTTGAGAAATGGCAAAAATAAAAATTGGAACTTTATACACTTACTAAAAGAGGCGATTCATTGTAAGAGAGTTGATGTAAAAGCAGAACAGAAGAAGAAAGCATAGCAGTGTACTATATTTAATTTTGGCCAGAGTAGAGTTTTGGAGACAGTTGAATCTCAAATAGAAAAAAATCCCAATTACTGATGATATTCTATCGCATTATCATAAAGTCAAAACATACTCTTATTGCCTCTTTGACACACTGCCTACCTTTGAAATATTCATGACCTACATTTTCAAACTCAATGATTGACAGCCACCCTCTAATGTTTGTCACGTTCTATCACACCGTGGCAGCTATAATCAACCACAAAATCATTCCAATGCATTTCACCCTTGGCTTTCAATAGTGGCAGCATTGCAGAAAAATTGAGCTCCAGCATCACCAGTTGCTGTCTATTATGCGCTTCTTTTGGCCTCAGAGCAATGATACGGACATATGATTCAATTTCAAGGGTTATGAGGACACCCAATGCATATCCCTCAATAATATGTAGTCACACCGATGATCCCTTCCCCAGTCTTGGACAAGATGATGTTGTGTTTTGTTCCTGCATCTGTTGTGCACATCTCAGGCATTTGTCTGCTACTGCATTATTCACAATGACCACTACCTCACTTGCCTCTGTCCAGGCAGCGATGAGCAATGCCTCCACACTGAATTGAGCAAATACTATGGGCACTCTTTTACCCCGTGCTACCTGTTGCAAGAGGCAAAGGTGCTTTGGTGCCATGAGAGGCAAGAAGAAGGTGTGATGAGGATTGACAACACATTTGCTGACATACCCATAATGACTGGTGACAATTGGAATGCAAGGTGGTCCCTGAGTTGCATGAAGCCATTTTCTCCAGGGGAGAGAACAGTTGTGGAGAGTGAATTGGTACAGGCCACACAGGTTGGGATGTAAAGATAATAAACATGAGATAGTTGGCAAAAAGCACAAGATTGCAGTCATCAAAGAAATCTTGCCTTAATTGCCTTGATTTTACTCAAAATCCACTCTATGACCTTTCTCCAAACCTCCTCATTTCCCTCTGAAGAATTCAATACTGTAACATCACTGATGATATCATGGGACCTTGGAATCAGAAGCCCTGAAGTTAAGCTTGCAATCTTTGTGCTATTGCTGTTGTATTTGTCACTATTTGCATCATTGCCACCTAATCAGTATGATTTTTGTGATACGAGTTTCCTTCAAACTCTTCCCAGCCCAATGCAACAGTTTCATCTTGAATATACCCATAAGCATTTTATCACCTCCTTGACCCTCATCAAGACTTTTCACTGCCTCGACAACCCTATCTATTGCCTCCACCTCACCCAAACAACTTTTGAGCAAGCAACTTGAAACAATTCAACCTTCATTCTTGGTTGATTGGGCATTGTATCCAAATGCTGAGCAACTGGCATTGCAGAAGTTGTTGATGGCATCTTGGTAAGACACGCCACAGTATTTTAGTAGCCACTGCTCGTGGAGTGAGCCGTGTAGGACACAAGTGTTTGGTTTCTGCACGGTAATAGCATGTTGGACTGTTTCTTTCCCCCACATCACTTGTAATAGCACAAACGGTACACTTCAGAATAATGTCTTTGAACCCCAAACTTGCCTACCTCTCCCAGGTTCTAACACACTTTTGGGGCTCATGCATTGTGAATACTATTTGATCTCATCATTAAGTGACCTACATTAGTGTATTTGTCTAAGGGTAAAGTTAAAGACGAAACAGTAGAAAATAGTACCTGCTTTAATTGTATTGCAATGTAGGCTTGTGATCCATTGATTGCCTATTCATTGGTGTTGGTAGAGTATTTGGTAAGTGGGGAATGGAAGGTGCCTTCTGCTCAAAATATTCTTTCTTCAGGCCACTGCTTGAATCAATCTGAATTTTTGACATGCCTCATTGATATAAAGTGTCTCCTTGTCATGAGATGTGTCCCAACAATCTGAACTACCTCTAATATGTGACAACAAAGGAAAGTTTTGAAACCTCCAAACTATCCCCACTGTCAAGGTCACCATTCTGTTTTCATCCTGATGGTTGTTTCTATTGGCTCTTTGGCTTCTGCTCTGCCTGTTCAATCATGCTATTCCTCTTTTAGGCATAGTATTACAAGCAGATACTCTACTCTTAAAAACTAAAGGAATTTCTAATTTCTGTTAACACTCATCTTCTTGACACTTTCGACCAGCTGTTACCACTTACTTGCTTTCTTTTCTTAGGATAGATAGGAACAGATATATCTGAACCCAATGACATGACGCGTCGAAACTCAAGCGTTGGATCTTTTACAAGATAAAGGAATCAATACATTTTTATCCAAACAAAATCTGATGCACAGGATTTGGATTGTAAGGATCGATTCATGATCATAGAATCTTTTCAAATTGAGAGAAAGCTAGTTGAAAGCAGAAAAGTCAAAGATCATGTTTAATTCATCTTTTCCTCATAATTTCCACTCTCAACAATCTCCAGAACCTCCATCAACACACCAGCATGTTGCTCATGAGGAACTGGAAAAAACACAAGAAGACTACTGTGGTCCACCACTACCATCATCATCATATATTACCACCACCACTGTCAGTAACGATTGGTTATTTTCTCTCGTGTATATCTCTTACATGAGTGTTGTTTCTTTGCTTCTTTATTCCTACTTGTCACCTTCTCATACATTGCCATGTTCTCTCATCATTACAACAGGAGTCATTTCAAAGTCCTAGTTCTCTTTACCGGCCTCTCGCTCAGCATTCTAGAGATGCAAGGTATCAGGCGAGGAGCTCCGTCAGCCCAATGGGTTGTTTTTCACTGTGGCTATGGAGTGCTGATTGTTCGGTGTCAAGTTCCACCACATGAAGAGGATCCACCTTTTTAGTGAATTGAAGTGTTACTGAGTGTAGAGGTTTGATAGGACTGCTGTTGCTGTTTAAGTGATGCAAGGTCATATGTTGAAAAGAAAGAAATGAGGATACTAGGGTGCAATGGAATTATTTTTATAGTGCTTTAATCATCAATTGGCACTCTTAACTTGTTTGGTTGGTTGGATCTGTAACTAGTTCATACAGGTTAAACTAAACTTGTTCATTTTTCCAAGGTAAATGAAAAACATTGGCATAGAATAAATAGCTGCTGTATAACTGACGACAGCACAAAGCACGCAGAAACAACAAGAAAGAGGGCTTCATTATGATGAATTCGGCTTCAAACAACTCAAACGTTAACTAAGATACAAGAAAGTTCTACAGATTGTAACAGCTGAAGTTCATTCAGATCAATTGTCTTAGCACCCCTTTCTTATCAGGCTCTGCATTCATTGATTCACTGATGATATCATTCAGCGCCGTCATTCAGAAATGGAAATGCATTGACAGCTTAACTCAATTACCTTCGCATTGAATCCCAAACAACCTACTCTACATGATCTTCATCGCCTTAATCTCAGCACCAACCACAAATTCCTCCGCTCCCGACCCAGGAAGCCATTGACGAATAACCTCCCTCGACTCCTCCTTCAACGTCACCTCCACCTCACTGAATCCAGCCTCCATCAAATAACCATCGAGGGACGCCATTTCCGGCGCCCCCGAAACTCAGCACGCCAATGCCTCGGCAGTCTGAAGACGTTGCGGAATAATTTTCGAGGGACGTATGACCACATCGCTAATGGCAACGCGTCCTCCCGGTTTGAGGATACGGTAGATTTCACGAAATACCTGTGGTTTATCGGGACTCAAATTGATGACACAATTGGATATGACACAGTCAGCGGTATTGTCGGGGATGGGGAGATGTTCGATCTCTCCAAGACGGAATTGCACATTGCTTGCTTCTTTGCGGTTAGTTGCATTTTGACGAGCCCTGAAAATCATATCAGGTGTCATATCGACGCCGATGACTTGTCCTGTGGGTCCGACTAGGGGAGAAGCGAGGAAGCAGTCGACTCCCGCGCCGGAGCCGAGATCGACTGCCGTTTCTCCGGGTTGGATGTTGGCTAGGGAGATGGGATTGCCGCAACCTAGACCGAGGTTAGAGTCTTTGCCGGCTTGAATGACTTGTTCCGGTGTATACCCCGTCAAATGGGGATCAACGCTGACGCAACACCCCCCATTGGATTGATTGACTGTGTTTGCGTAACTCTGTTGGACCAAACGTAAGACCTCGGATGGATCGGTGGGTGCGTCCGCCTTCCCACTGGGACATCACACAGCAGCATTAGAGGTGGGAGGACAGCAGCTCGAAATACTAGTTTTCGGCGCAGAAACCGATGCTAGTTGGCTGCGAATGGCCTCCATTGTCGTTGATATCTGCTCGCCATTCTCCAATCCCAGTCCAGATGACCCACTGACGAGTTTGCCCTCCTTGTAAATCTGAAACGATGGCACGCTACCATCGCCCAATCCCAGTTCCACAGCCAGAGCTTTCAACTCGTCCGAAGCATCCGTCCGGATGACCCACACGCGTGGTTTGATCACGGGTGCGCAGCAAGAATGGGCGATGCCGCCGAAATGGTAGTCCTCCTCTAGTTTGGATATTAACATTAACCTTAGTAAATTATGCTCTATATGTCTTAGCATAGACTCGTGTCTTCCTTTGCCGAATGGTCAGCGCAGTGGCGCATTGGCCACAGGGAGGTGGGTATGCATTCCCTCGTCCCCTAATGAGGGGGCAGTTGAACTTGTTGTCCAACGGTATGGCTCTGCGGGGAAGCCGCTTGCCCATAGCAGCATATGCGCTTAGCTAAGTTGGACCGAGATCTAATATCGAGCCCTGCTGCACGTGGTCGCGAAGCTCGGTGAGGCCACACTGTGGTGAGCAGGGAGCGTTTTGCCATCAGGGCAGCATCCATAGCATCTAGCCAGTGCAAGCGAGAGGAAGTGGATCCCGCTCCCAACGCACGCCAGTCTTGTTCGAGCAAGTGCCGGTGCCGTGGAAGGAGATTGGCTGGGTCGACCTGCATCATCTCGCCGACTTCTTCTAAAATCGCCTCATGTTGCGGTACTGTACGTCCTTCTCTCACCTGGGTGTAGATCCGTGCATTCCTGTAGAGCCATTGACGGTGCGTGATGCTGAGTAAATACTGTATGAACTGGGCGGCCCATGACGTAACAGTGCGCCGAGACTCCGATTGCCGCAGGCTTTCCTCTTGGAGGGCCAGCAAGGAGCTGGCTATACGTCCTTCGAGGAAGTTTTGCCAGCCCAGGTGATCATGGTCTCGAGCGTACGAATGGAACTCTGGGTAGTCGCTCAGGAGACGGCTTAGCGGAGTACGGCCGCGGTCCATCAGATAGTCTACGAATCCAAGTATTAACCGCTCGTCCATCATGGTGTCCTCGAGCCACTCGACGAGTGATAGTACCGACTCGGTAAACATTGCAGTACGGCCCGGATCCAAGCACTGGGTAATGTGCCAGGTGGACTCGTCTTGCTCGCCGCAGCACGGGCATTTATTTTCTATGGACGAATCATACATAGACAGTAATCGGTTTGTCCCTGCAAAATGGGACACCTCTTTGCTTACCCAAACCCGGAAGCCTTGTGGGTATCCTGCCATGGCGCGTCCCACCGACTGAAAGTGAATCATGTTGAAGCCTTCGTTATCGGTGATGCCGCGAGCAGTGAACAACTCACGGGCAACGCTTCTGCCCCATTCCGTGACCAGTTTTGATTTGATGGATGCCGTGAGCTTTGTCCCGTTTTTATATACTTTGGCTTGCTCAAACGGCCAGTCAGAGGATATGTAGCGTTTGCTGGTGAGGCCATCTTCTAGCGCTGTCTTTGCCAAGGTATCGGCAACCACGTTCAGCTGGTTGAGAAGGGGAAGGCTCTCAAATGTTGTCGTGGAATCCTGGTGTCCATACACATGCTGGTATTCTACTTGGAATGGGATCTGACGGAGTGCCGCACGGGTAGCGCGTATGATGTCTGCCTGGGGCTGTTTCTCCGGGAGGGGGCCAAGGGGCGTTCGCAGTCGGAGAACGAGACCCATGTTGTCGCACCCACTGATGACTGTGTTATCTGATTCTCCGATCATCTGGCCAACTGCATACAAGAGCATGCTATTTAAAATGCCGCCTATCCCTTCTGCACGGTAGTTGCTGGCTACATCGGAGGAGGTGCGCTCAACTGCAGTGACCGTACCAAGGCGTCCTGTGGCACTGCAAAATATGATTAGTGCTGCGGAGCAAACATCACTCGCCTTATCTGGCATATAGGACCCGTCGTGAACTGTGACTAGGCTTCCTTGCAGGACCGCGGTGAGGATCCATTCTGCATCTGGTCCAACGTCGAGGGTTCTCCACAGACTTTTGTTGCCCAGGTCGCAGAGGAGGGTGTATAGCGAGGAGTCGGTTGATGGCAAGGAGAGGCCCTTGTTGACAGTTGCCGACGAGTGGAGGCATACGCGGTCATCTGTGAGACGCTTAACGGTGACAATTCGGTACTCACTGGTTGGTGGCCCTCGTTCCTCCCCGGTCCGGACATACACTGATCGGTTACGGGTGGAGCAAGTCACGTGAGTTCGTTCGTACCGCTGGGAGAGCCCGCGTGCGTCAGTCCGATACAGGACATTAGATTGTCGATCTTCATGCCACCACCATACACACTCGGGAGGGTCACGTCGAAATTTCCCAAGTGGCGGGGACCATCGAAGTTTGGGCGATGTTAACTGACGGATAGTCGCATCCCAGAGTGTAAAGTCCGACGGGGTGGGTTGCTGATTGGGGAAAATCATAACCGAGGTATGACCCTCACCCCTACCCACCTGCGATGGGAGTACTGTGGTCCCGTCACATGCAAGTAGCTGGGAGAGGAAATAGATCTTTTTGTGATGCCGTACTCGGTTTATCCGCTCCCAGTCTGTCGGTGGCAGGGAGGCAATTATGAGTTCCATAAAAACTTGGTCCCGCTCCCTGACTAGAGGGATAACAACGTTGTCCAATTGAAGCTGAACTTGGTAATAATCTAGGTACTGCCACAGTAATCGCATCCATGTGTTCGTTGCTAAGCGGCCATATAGGCGGAAGTCTCTTGTTAGCGGGTTCCCTTGTAAGCCGCACTCTACCTGCAGGAGTTCGAACGATCGTCGTAGTTGGAAGTCCATCACGCCGCCAGACCCCCAGTGGCGAATGACATACTGTACCATAGCCGCTAGTTTTTCTATGCCCATGTTAGGCAGTCCTAGACCTTGAAAGCATTGGGGTAACCACCGCCAGTCGCTTGTGATATTGCGATTTACATTGAGTAGGGGTAGCAACCTATAGTATACATCCATGAAGGCCTCTTCCAGCACGGCTGGAGGTGTCATCAAAGGGATTAGGCCATAGCGAACAGAAGGGAGTAGCTGAGTGTACAAGCTATGCCACCGGTCGCGGTATGGGAGCGTGGAGGATCGTATGGACTCTTCCCAGTCTCGACAGCGTGACAGCATCATGGCAAGGTGTGCGTACCCATCGCTGGTTGGACTGGTAAACATGCCTAGTGTCTTCGTGGGATCGGTAGGGTTCTTTAATGCGATCTCGCTCATAGTGTCCCCATGTTGTGGTATCATTAATCTGCCGTATGAGCGCAGTTCCCTGTCAGTGCGTAGTCTTGCAACTCCTCCGACATATCGATAGGACATAATGTAGTAGTAGCATTTTTCTGGTTTTAAGTTTCCACCCGTAGCTTGAAGGAGGCGAGACCATGACGTCAACGCGGATTGAACCCGACCGAGAAAGGATGCCGTGCATTCACCCTTCGTATTCATGTGGAGCAAATCGGTGTCATCCACGTAAAGGATGGCCGCGATCTTCTTTACCAGCGATGTCCATGCCGTCGACATCAGGACTCCATGCCCATCTCTGTGGTAAGCCAACAAGATTAATGTGCTTATGGCAGTCCATATCGGTGGCGATGCACAGCTACCTTGAGTCAGGCCCATAAAGGGCGAGTTGTCGGTCCCGCCATATCCAGTGGGTGCTAAACCGTAACCGGTCCTCAGGAAGAAGTTCATTCGTTGGATAGTTCGGAGGTACGTCGTCGCTTCTTTTTGCGGTACACCCATGGCTCGGATCGCCAAACTGCAAATAGGGTGATTAACCGCGTCATAGCAGTTTGCCGCATCTGTGCTCGTCAGGCATGCCTCGACATGTAAGGTATTTGCCGTGTCGTAGAAGAATTGTTTTTGCAAAACTCCATCTATCGCTACGCGCCCTTTTGTGGCGATCTGCTCAACTGGTATCATCTCGTTCTCTTGCATGTGCGACACCATGCGTTTCGAGAATGTAAACTTCAGGAACCAGTTGAAATCTCCTTCTAACAGGCAGATTGCTCTCAGCTTACCTATATATATGTTCCCACGTTCCTTCTCGAGCAGGACCGTCACGCCGCGTTGCCACCGTGTGAGGGGTAAGCCGTAGCGGACCGCCAAATTGATGCTGGCAACATGTAGACCGGCCAGTTGTGGCGACGAGCTTGCTGCTTTATAATGCCCAAAGTGCCTGCCGGATAATGAAGAAGAGGTTCGCTCTTTCGCTGTCTGCCAATAATCAATAAAATCTTCCACGGTAATGTCCCACTCATCAAACAGATGACCTTGTCCTTGGATCCGCCTACATCGTACCATTTCGTCGAACAGTTTCTTTGTATAGATATCCCCGTCGGGTGGGAAGTCATAGGATCCATCTAAGATCGATTCAGCCGCTGTGGTGTTGCCCAGATCACCGAGGTCTTGGTGTAGGACGCCGCTACTGGCGGGAGCCCTTTTGCCGAGTTGGAAGCGTTGGGAGAGACTGGTGTTACATGCCCTCACTATATCCCTTTCCTTAGTCAGTATCTGTGCATCGTCGGTGGAGCTAGCCTTAGGGTCGTTCAACTGAACTCTAATCACTGCCCTTCCGTGTGGGGGCTTGACAGCCGAGTTGATGCGTCGTTGCCGGTCCCTCTCTGATTCTCTCCGTATGATCCTCCTTATTTCGGCGACATCGTCTGGCGAATCTCTTTCTCTGGCGTTCCGCAGACACGAGTTGAGACGCTGCCGGCGCAGAGAGGGCGCGTCCTTTTTTAGGCGTTGCAGTTCTTCGATGCATGTAAATAGTCTCGCTTCTGCTTCTGCTTGGGAAAGATTCAGCAGCTCGTTGATTCCATTACGCCTGGCCGCGCGTACGAGATTGCGAGTGTCTGGGACACGGCCCGCGTGCCACCGCAGCACCCATTTTAGAATTTCACGGCGTTTGAGGATCAGGTTAATTCCAGGGCTGAAAGCATATACGTCGGTCTTTCGGCGCGTGCACACTGATTCAGCACTAGTCATAAATTCGCCTAGCTCCCGGTCCCACTTATCATGGGCACATCTGAGCTGCTCTGCCGTGAGTTGTGGAGCCAAAATCCTTAATCGCTCAAGTTTGTCCATCATCCGATGGCGAACTGTCAATTCCTGCAAACGATTACAGTACAGCCGGCGTGTTCGGTCTATCTGGCAGTTTAAAAGGCGGCCTCCGGGTCGCCCAATAGTAGGAAGTTTCCCTCCAAAGAGGGATGCAGACTCTAATTCTACTACAAAGAGCCGGTGATCTCCTAGCCCGTACCAATGCGGGAAACATATTGCATTGTTAACCGTAAGTCCTGGAGAGCCGAATATAGTTGAAATGGGCTCGGTACCCCTGTGATGTGAGTTTGGAACTGGCCCTCCCAGCGTGTCGTGTAACATGCAGCTCATAAAAAACGGCGATTGGCTAAGTTCTTTAGACAGGTCCACTGTAGACATTTTGGTTCGCGTCAATCCCCAGGATGACCTTATGTCCGTTCTCCCTCCACGGCCGAAGCAGGTCCTTGAGATCTTCCCGAAATATTGCGGACGGGGGCCGGAAGTCACCTTGACTCTGGTAATGGAGGGAGTGTTGATATTCCACAGTACGCTGGGATGTGGCACTCCGGGATCGGTGCGGGATGTAAGTAGACACGACGTACGTGGTAGGGCCCTCACGGCTGTGAAGGCATACCCACGCCCAACGTCCCAGGCCGGAGGAGTCCTTCCCTATTGATGTTATCACGTCGCAAAGTCGCCCTAGCGCAAGGATGGCGGTGCCGCCGTATTGGTCCCAATGGAGCATCCGGCCTGTGGTATTATTGGCGGCCACTCCCCGTTTCTCGGTCCCAGGAGCCAAGATTTTTGTAAAATGTTTTTCCGGTGGGACGAACCTCCAGTCGCACTGTACTTCACACCCGGCCACGACGTCAAGTTGGAGATTTTTAATCAGACCGTTCAGTTTGTCGAGTTTCCAGGTATTCGAGTACACACCCAGACTGTTCCAATTTTCGAATGCTATCCTAACCCTCCCATTGCGTTTCGTCGAGGGTAAATGGCCTACTCCTCCATCTTCTAGGAGCCGCATCGTCCGATGGAGGTCACTCAGCTCCTCGGCAGAAGAGGCAGCGTTGGTGGTGTTACTCGCCATCTGATCCGCCGGCTGGGTTGGTTCTGTTTCTCGCCAGCGATTGTGTATTTGTTCACTTATCACGTCATGCGAGAGATCCAGTGAATCGAGAAACTTCTTTCCTCCTAACCGGAGCTCTCGGTATTTTTCTTTTAGCGACTCGTCGTTAAGTCGACGGGCCCATTTATCTTGTCTCGACTGGCTTCGTCGTTGTTTGGTGCTTTTTGGTGCACTAACCACGTGTGGTGGAACGTGTCTTCGCCACATCGAGTTAGGAGGCTTGTCCGCGATCTAATGCTGCCTGCTCTCGAGCGACAGGGTTTCTGAGGCCGCTGTTTTGTGCGCACTGCCTTCTGGCCAGCCGCTTTATGGTAACGACCGCGTTCCTCGGGCCCTCTGTCAACAATGCTTGGGGAGATGGCGTTACTGGGTGGTCGGTGTTGTAGTATGGATGTCGTCACCTCTGTTGTTTCGAGGTAGTCAGGGAAATTTGATCTTGTGTCATTGTCTGTCAAGGTATGGATAGAGTCCGAGAGACTGGTAGAGAAGTTAATAGAGTTAGTGTGGGGATTACACCCCGGCAGCTGCGGCCTAACATCCTCTGGTGCCAAGGAGGATGCGCGCCCGTACCAACTCATGGCCCTGGCGGGCCCTCCGTCTTTCGGTGAGGCCCGCTTCCAATTGACATGTTTTCTGCTTGTGGTTCATGGAGGCCTTGTGCTTCCAAGAGACGTGCTAACTGATCTTGCATCTTCTTAAGCGCCGCATCTCGATCCGCGATAGCACTATTCGCCTTCGCCAGTTTCATCTTGAGAGATGTGGTGCGTCCCATGGCCAGGCCTTCAGAAGTCTCGGAGCGGAGAGAGCTAGCGCCAGATGATTGGTCATCTCCTGTGATTGCCGACGGTCCACTTTGGATGTCATCCATGGCTTGGTTCTCCTTGTAGTTTAATTTCGATAGCAGAGACGACCGTTCTGCATCCGAAGTACCAAAGGTGAATTGGGCCGACTGGCTGCTCATGGGGTCCATGTGCTTGTGGTCTTCTAGCCACGTATCTGCCGCAGAGGCATATCTGGATGTTGCCCTCTTAGTTGTTGGGTCCCATGTGGACTCGTCCGCTGTGACGTGTCTGTCGAAGTAAAACGATGTCATCAGGCGTTTTACCGTGCCTTCGTGGTAACCGGCCTCTCGCGTCCACCAGTGGTAGAAGAAACAGGCTAAGTTGGCTAGGGTGTGCTTCGCGAAGAGTTGAACCTCCTGGCAGGCTGGATTTCGGGGTCGTACGGTACCGTGACGCGGGAGATACCTGCATCTGGGCCCGCCCTAGTTATAATGGCCGAATGGAAGACTCTGTGTCCGTTGAGCGTGACGTTTGACATCTCTTTGCGCAGTGTGGTCCGTTTGTACGGGGCAGGAGGGACTGTCTCTTCCCCCGTTTCAATTCCATCCTCATTTGTTGTCTGACGTGGTGCCATTTTCACTTTCACTTCCAAATCGTAATTCATGACTTCGGCGCAGTCGTACACAGCTGTTCCGGCATTGTAAGCCATGCCAATGCGCCCTTTAGATTGATAGACCCGAGTTTCGGTGATAGAAGTTTTCCCGGAACCAGGCAAGGCCATAAGGTGGGCCGTCGGTTCGAAGACTCGTAGAATTCCATTCCCTCTGACGAATATGTCCATAACAGGCTCCAGGCGGATCCATGCGTCCTCGTTCGCTTCGATGTGAAAGACCAGTTGACAGTGAGCGGCAAAAGTGGCAAAGGACAGGTGTTCCCTCTCCTCTTCAGGGATCGAAAGTTCCTGAGCTTCTTGACATAAACGTGCACTTTCGGTAAATCAAAATCATAGTACTCGTCCATTTTGAGCCGGCCGCTGCGGCAAAGCTTCTTTTCTATACCTTTCAGGTGGTAAAGTAGCGTCGATTCAACTCCATGGGGATCAACTCCGTTGTTCACCCCGAGAAGAGCATATTTGGGTGATGAGTCCCAACACTGGAGTTGTTTGAGAGATACCCGGACCCTTTTTGTGCGGTACAGTGTGATGTCTACCCCGGTAACGATTTCAGAGATTAGGGAAGGGTGGATCTCGGTCTTAATCTTCACGTTGACGTATAGTGCCACCGGGCCGCCTGACTTTTTGGGGGCGCGTTTCGAGGACTTCTTCTTGGAGCGCGTTTTGACCGATCCTTGCATGGATGACAGTCGACTACGAAGGGTGGACTTATTGATGGGAGGTTGGCTGAGCATCCATACATTAGACACTTTAATGTATTTGTTCGCCCGGAGGTAGTCATGTGGGAAATCTTCATCGTCGGCGCCAGTTAGCGGTGGTAGGGGACGGGCAGGGTCATTGACGCGGGGGACAATACACCCGGTTGGGTCCTCGCTCCGAAGCACCTTGAGGAAGGATTTGACACCCTCTAGGACCGTGTCCATGTGTTCAGAGTTCGGCCGTATTTCTATGCTCAACTGTATTAGGTACTCCCCGTTCGTCGCATCTACGGCATACGATGAGCCGATACTAGATGGAGCCGAGAGGGAAGATAACGGAGTAGTGGCAGAGGAGGCTGAGTGCGTCGACGGAGTGAGAGGCTGGAAGTCCTTGATGGTTTTTCTGTGCTCCTGTAACTCATCGTCAGACTTTGCCGCATCTTCGTCTGATTGTTCTTCCATTCCGTATACCAGAGGGTCGAAAATGATTTCTGGGGGCGGAACTTCGTCTGGCTTGTGATCTGCAGCCTTCGACCCAACGGTTGACTTCGTGGTGCTGGACTGCTTCTTACCGTCTTGTTCTGTCGTCGGGATTCCTTTATCACCGGTCTGCTTGGCTTCGGGTGGTTGCTTTAGACGTGCAGGGTCGACTGCGGATGGAGGAGCATCTGGCATCGATTCGTCTTTGATGCTGTCTGCCGAGCTGGCTTTGGTACCAGTGCTGCTTTGATGGGAAGGTGCGTCTGTGTCAGTGGACGAGCTGGACGTGCTAGAGGAGGACGAGGAGGAAGAGGAAGAGGTGCCGGAGGAACTGCTGGACGACGACGAGGATGACGAAGAGTTGGGAGAAGGTTGCTTGTGGCGTCCTTCTGGAGGCGATTTTCGATTTGACTGTTCCTTGGTTGTCAAGGGTGTGCCTGAGTGCATTGATTTACTAGTCTGTGAGGGGAGGGGAGTACGAGAGGATTGCAAGACTTTCTGCCTCGAATCGTGTGATTTGGTGCTGCTGCCTTGTTTTACTGGCTCATCGGCTAACATCATAAAACCTTTAGCAACAGACGAGGGGTTAGTGTTGGTGTCGAATTGCTGTGTCGATTCTTTTCCAAACGTGATGCTCTTGGCGGTTTTCTGTGGTCGAATCCATGCGCTATGGAGTGCCTGAGTGAGATCTGCGATAACTCCTTGCTGGCAAGCGATGTATTTAGTTCCGCCCTCGTCGATGGTGTTTGTGATGAAGAAGGGTCCATTGCTTTGCTTGGCCATTTCTGACCATGGCTGGTGCCCTGCTAGCTCCGTGGTCCGGAGTAGATCGGCTACGTCATTTGACGCTTTGCACAAAACGTGATAGGTGAGCGGTGTCATTGTGAACGCAGTATCCGCGGAGTGTCGAGTTGAAATGCTTCACGGAAAGTTGAATAGCCTCGGTGCCCTTGCTGTTCGAATGATCAGCTGGCTGGTTGTCTTCAGATCTTTACGGATGACAAAGGGCCCTTTGGACGGATGCGCCGCAGATGACTCGGGCTTTGAAAGACTGGAGTACTTGGCCTGCAGCTTCTTAACCACTTTATAGTAGTTCAAGGTCGTGAGGAGTTTAATTGTTTCTTTATCCTTTTTATCTCGGCCAAAAGCGTAGGAGGGAATTGGATGCGGTTGATCTTCGGAGAGCATGACTCGCAGGATGTCATCGTGGTCCCACATCTGACCTGCCCATTCCGAGTCTTCCACTATCGCCGGGCGACTTCCTCTCCGAGATTGGACTTGCCAGCTACTTGTTTTAACTTCTCTTCGAGATTGAGGGAGGGAAACTCGGGGTCCATGGGGCTAGTTGCATCAGGAGGTTTGATGGGTGAGACTTGTGGTGATTCGTGCGCGATACGCTTCTGACCAGAGGCGGTGTGGTTGCTCACGGCGTTTTTTACTACGGGAGGAGGTCGAAAGGGCGTCGACATAATTTTTCCGTCGTTCCGTTTAATCTTCTTGCTTGATGTTGACATTGTCGTTTCGATGGGCTCGCTGTGATGACTGCACTTCGCTGGGGTTGTGGTAATAAGATCGAGCAACCAGCACGCAAAACTGCTATCGGTCGAATACAGGCGTTCGACGAGGGATTTTAATGCTAGTTTTTCGGACGAGTGAGGTGAGATGGGGGGAGGCAAGTTTGATACTGTTTTGGTGTGATTTAGATGTCGGGAGTGAGTGAGAGAATGGAGGGAATAATGGCCATGGTGCCGCTGCTTGGCGATGGCGGAACGGATTGTTCTACTAGTTCCTAAGTAGATGTTGTGATTTTGTGTATGCATGCTTGGTGATGGTTGTTTTCGACTTCTCCATACTGCGGAAAAGTCAGTTTCCGCAAGGTCATGCATTGAAAGTCAACGATCAATCTGCAACCTGGAGTCACCAAGAGATACGATCAAGTCGTTAGAATGTTTTCGACCAAATCTAAGAAGGCTGCCACTGCTGGAGTTGTCACTCTCCTCGCGGCAGTTGCAATTTTTGTCATAGATGACGAGTTGAACTCTTTGCGAGGTGGTTTCATCTCGAGCCGTTCCGGCTCTCGACGTCGAGCAAAGAGTGGCCGCGGGTTGAGTCTCGACCTTGGTGGAGGTAACTGCCAATGGAAGGAACCTCTGGCAGCCGTTCCTGCGGAAATTGATTTCTACAAGACATTACCAGCCGGTTTCCCTTCCGGGTGAGTGACTGGCTGCCAAGTATGCTGGAACTTTTCCGAAGAAGTAGCTAACGAATCCTTTTACTTCAATTTAGAGACAAGAGGATGGCATATGTTCAAATGGAAGCACTGACGGGGCTGCCTTCCAAAGATGACTGGGACTTCGTTTTCAATGGCTATTCCAATTCTCCTTTCATTAAGACGAACTACCCACATCCTTCGGGTACATGGAGTTGGGGCACAGAAGCCGATCAAGTTGCTCTTGTTGTGCAATACATTCGTCGCTCGTAAGTGTATTTCATTCTAAGTCAATTGTAATAAATCGTAAATGACATCGTTCCATTCACGAATTTTTTTGATCTGTTAATCTTGAACAGACTGGTGGAATACAGTGACATTAGTTGGTACATTTCTTTTGAGAAGTCTTACAATGAAGATCGAGTGAAAGTAGAAGAATTGTATGGGACCAGGAATGACTTTGACCGTAAGTGTGTCATGTCTACCACTCAGACAAACTTCTCATGTTTTAATCTCCACCTACTATTTGTTCTGCCTTATGTATTCATGGTTGCACGTTCTGTCAAGAATTTTACATTTGGAGAGATTCCCATGTCTTGCAGGAAGTCTACAGATACGGGTAGTATATCGATTTCTGGATGGAGAATGGGCTTATACGTGATGTGAGTGTTCGACTTAACTCTTACATGAATTATGAATGCCACCACACAATCTGACGTAATATTATTTCAGCCTTTCAGTCATCAAGTTATCGATGCGGACTACTATGAAGTCTGGGTAAACCCCGAGCCAATCAAAAACCAGCGTGACAAGGTCATCATTTGTCATCGCACCTCGAGCAAGAAGAACCCTTGGATTGAACTTGAAGTCAGTTCAAGTGCGGTCAAGGCTCACATGGATCACGGAGATTGTTATGGATCTTGTGATGGCGTACCTGATGCAGCCCCCTGAGGCTGATTCTGATACTCCTGCTCTTGTCCACGATCATGCAGCAAGTCGTGATCCTCACTGTGCTGAAGTCACTGGAACATGTAAGCCTATCATGGTTATTTCCTCTGACAAACTACGCGACTACACTGAAGGCCCTGCTGAGACAGAAATCATTGGCAATATACTCATGACAACGAGAAAATGGCCAAATGGGTTATTGGTAGAGACACGTGGCCTTGCATT